>JASSUY010031614.1:0-23214 GCA_032466535.1 Forpus xanthops | reverse complement strand
AATTTTCTTGGTTTTAAAATTTTTTTTCCCCCCCCCCCCCCCCGAGATTGTAGTAGTGTTTTGTTTTTTTTTTTTTTTTTTTCTTAAAGATCAATCATACATCAGTTATGGTAGATTAAGAATATGTGGAGATCATTAAGTATATGTGTTTGGGGGCACATTTTTTTTCCTGCAGAGGATGTCAGTATTGGAAAAAGACTTCAGCCGTTGTCATTTATGCTTGCTTCAAGCTAAGACTCAGTGCTTCAGGAATTATTTGGGAAACTTAATCTGAGCCTGAAATCCTTATTTGGAGAAAACCCTGAAATGTGCTGTCATGTGTGTTAAGAAGTCTAATAACTACTATGTTAGATTCTTACATAGCTTAGACCATTTGAATGAAAAACTGAGGCTGTCATATAAGAATGAGATGTAGTTGAGATAAAGAAACCAGTTTTCTGTGCCACTTCATTACATAGTCTATGAATATCTAAAGTCAGCCATAGCAATGTGACAGAAGCAGTAGTTTTGCACATCATGCTGAGTAAAAGAAACCGCTGCTATTATGATTGAAAAATGTATTGTGATTTGTTTTAAGGAAATATGTGGGCAAGCTTTTATAATGGTGAAACTACCATATTAATATATTGTCTTGTTAAAAAATTGACAGTAATTCATGTGTTTCTCTTAGAGCCCTAGTTTGGTAATGATATATAAATTTAAACTTTAAATCAATAACGTTTTGACAATTAGTGTTATTCTTTTATATCTTGGACTTTTTAATTCCAAGAGCTGCACAAAGATAGATGGGAAAGCCTTTTTTGTTATCAAGACTTTTTTTTTAGGTGTCCATGTGGAATGTGCATTCCGTGTGTCCTCTTAGGCATGAATGAAGTGGCGCAGCAGGAGACCAGAGGAATGATGAACATTGGTCAGGAAGCCAGTGAGGTTGGAGTAGGGGTTGCCCCAGCTGGAACAGTAGTTGGAACAACATCAGGGCTCAACTCAGGTGGAAACACTCCTCACACCATCTCTGCAGCTGCAGTGCCTGATGCTTCTAGTGTCCGGATATCCCTCGGTGGGTGTTCTCAGGATGATGCCACAATTAGGTGTTTCTTTCAGAGGCAGACTGGAATGCAGCAGAGTGGCTACTCCAGCAGACACCACTGGCCCTCAGGAGATTGCACTCGTGTATCTATATGGATGTTTATCTCTCTCTCTATATATATATGTATATATTGCCCTATACATAATTTGGTTTTCATTGAAACAGATCCTGTGGTTTGTGTTGGATTCACATTTATTTAAAAATATGTAAGTTAAGCTAGTTGTATAAGTGTTTCATATAGCCGAGTACCTGTTTTCTTATCAGAACACTATCAAATCATTAGATTTGAATTCATCCAAAAGATGGTTTTGTTTGAAAAGGGATTAGCTTCTGGTAGACTTTATGAGAATTGATATGGATTTAGCACACAATCTTACTTGCTATACTTGCAGGTAAAAAAAAATTTCTTCAGGTAAAATATAGGTAGTAGAATTAAGTGTAGATCAAAACTTTAGCCTTTTTGTAGGTAATAACCTAGAATAAAAAAAAAAATCTGTTTTAAGCTTTCACCCCCAAATATTTGATATGACTCCCTAATTTTTCTTTAAAAACTTTGTTCTGAATTTCAGATAGAAATGGCTTTTTCCACAGGACTCTTGTAATGTGAGGAACTTTTTGCACTTTCCCAAGACCAGGGGCATGCAGGATATGTTAAAAAACTGTAGCAAATGCAAATAAATAAAATTTGCTGACCTTAAAAGCAGGAATATCTGTTGTGTTTGCTTTTTCTTAACCTGTTTTTTCTCATTCTTTAATTTCTTTTGGCATTTTTTTTCTGATTTTACTCTTAACACATTTTTTGTTCTTCCTCTTACACTGATTTACATAGCATTTGAAAGAAAAAACAAGCAACTCTTCCGCTGACATCCTGCTTCATGCTGTATCTCATTCTGCATTGCCAAAATAATAAAAAGGCATTTTAGATGTAGCAAGACTGAACTATTGTTTTTTTTGTGAAGATGATGGAGCTCTAGCCCCCTGGTTAGGTAAGAATTTAAAATGTATAGAAAGAGAAATGTAGAAATGGGAAACTGAATTTAGCAGGTATTTTTTCAAGCAAAAATAATAAGAAATGTTCACATACTGAAAAATAAGGATTGCTTAGGTTATCTTGGGAAACTGTACTAATTGTCCAGCAAGAAACTCTTCATAAGCCTGTGGCCTTAACAGGTGGATTCAAATAAATATGGAACCATGTATGCACATCTGTGCCAGAAGATACCTGATACTTGTGACTGTGTCTGAGTGATACATAGAGGAGTTGTAAGCAATTTGAATTTAAGAGGAGAATACTAACTTGGCTGGAATCACTGAGGAATTTTGAAGAATCTTCAAATTAGTTCAAGTGCTAAAGAAGTACAATAACAAAATAAGAAGTTAATAAATATACTTGATTAATTCCAAAAAACAAATTCCTTGGAAGACTTAAGGAAATGATATCTTGGTCTTGTGGAAGTCATGTGAAATGCCTTTGGAAGAACTGAGCATCTTATTAACACAAGGCAGGACAAAGTCTTTACTAAATGTAATTACCTGTCTAGTAGAGTATCTAATTCTTACTCAAGTTGGAAGACTGAGGAATTGTTTGTCAGTGTCCCACCTAAGCAATTTCTGAGAACTATGGAAATGATCAGTGAAGCATCAATAATTGGAAAGAAGTTTGTGTCCTTAATAATATGCTTAACTTGTGGTCAGGCAGCTAGACTAGAATGGCCCTTCCAACTAAAATACTGCTATTCTGTATTAATACATGCCAGCATTAGGGCCATTGGTAGCACAGGGAAATATACAGTGGATTATTCTGGAGTTCCCTGATAGCACTGAGGCTTAATGTATGCTAGTTTGGAAATTACCAAGACTGCAATGGAAAAATTTCAGGTGCCACACATATTTAAGAAAAGAGCAGGAGGTTGTAACAGTACAGTTGAATTCAACACGCTGTTGAGATGGAAAAATGCTACTGATGAGTGTATGCTTGGCATGTTGGTGTCTAAATTAAGTAGCCACTCTGACTCAAAACTAATATCATGGGCTCATAGAATGTTGCAGACATTGTGTGATACTGTTCATATTCTGTCTTTTCTGCTGTGGTTGCTTCAGCTGTAGCAACAGAAAATTGAAATGATGGACAAGAGTCACTCATGGTGAAAGCTTGGGGAAGTTGAACTACTTTGCTGGCATAGAGGGAGGCTGTACAGAGTAATTGGCAGCATGAGGGCAGGCAGAGGTTAGAGGAACAAGCGTGTTTGCTTGAGAGGTGATAATCAAAAATCCTTGGACTCTCAGGTGAAAGGTAATGCATACTTGGCTCTTCAATACAGGATGTCAAGGCCAAAAGTGTTAATTTGAGTCACCTTTCATATTAAAACAGCAGTGAGCATCTAGTCACTGACAGGGTTAAGTATAAATTCTTAATGGAGAAATAACTGTCGCCTGGGTCATTCATCTTGCGTTAAAATATTTAATATTGAAAAGAGTTATGAAGGATAGTGAAGTATAAAAACTATAGCGCTTGGGGGTCTGACTTTTTTTTTGTCTTTGTTTTGCTTTGTTCCCTCAAGACCAAAAGATTCAGTTGAGGCTCTTTGACAGCGCAGCACCTGAGGAAGACCGCTGTCCACTGTTGTGTCGTCCTTTTGTTAATAACCTCTTGGGATTGCAAATAGGTTAGTGTTCTGTTTGGCGTTTCTGCATTACAGAAGTGCTGTGAATTATTGTCTAATGGCTCAGTGATCAGCAGGCAGTCCATAATATTTGGAGTTCTGGATGTAATGTTTTCAAAGCTCAGGATATGTTTTCATGGATGTCAGAGCACTTGCGAATGTTCTTCTCATGTGCTGAAGCAGAGGGCTGTAGCAGTGTGATATTGCCCAAGCTGTTTGTCGTGTCTTTTTCCCTATCTGCCCTGTATCCCTCATGGCAAAGATACTTAAACACTTCAGCAGTTTAAGATAAATACATCAGGTTATGAATTTTAACATCTTGTTTGCTCCTTCTGTACTGTCTTCAGTAGAGAGGGGAAGAAGGTAGGAACTAATGGTGGAAACATTAGGGTCCCTGCAGGTATGTCTGCTAGAGCCTTTGTCAGATCCTGAAGAAGCTAGAGCTGATAAGCCAAAGAATGCTGGAGAAATGCTCTGATTGTAGCAGCCTTTTCAAAGCCATCAGGGAAGGATAGCTGTGCTCCAAACAGAAGAATGTAAATTATGTCTTCCCACAAATCTTTGGTTGACCTGCAGTTGCTGTTAAATTTACAAACTTCTCCAGAAGTTGTGAATATAAGTTTCTGCTGTAACAAAGATTCTTTTTTGTGGAGATGGAGAGAACATAGGAAAGAAATCCACTGAGTTCAAGAGCATTTTTGGCACTTCTGTGGTATGGAGGAGAAGCTTTGTGATCAGTTATTTTGCAAGTACTCAACATGACTTTCACGGGGATCCCTTAGAATTAATATAGCTATGAGAAAATGTGTGGATGTTATTAAACTAATAAAATGTGCAAATACGTAGCACTGTTGCCTCCAGGATAAAACAGTTAATTTCTAGCAAACATTTTGTCTTAATCTTAATAAGGTGTTTTGTTTGTTGTTCAAATAAGATATGCTAATATGTTTGTGCAGTGAGAATTGGAAAATAATTTCCCATATGAGATCTTACAGTCATGTAGCCATGGAACAATGAATATAATCTAATTGTTCAAATTGGGAACAATATAATCTGTTTGATGACCTTACAGTGAGAGTCGCATTTTTGCAATCATTAGATCTTCCTTTCACAGACTGTACTTAAAACTGTCCCTAGAAATGTGAGCTTGCAGCCCATAGTTTCTGATTTCCTGACTTTTTTTGAAACTTTTTCTTATATTTCACAATAATACTTTATTCTTAAATTTAAGTACTTTATAGTGCTTTCAAAATAGCTTTTATCAGTAGATACTCTAAGACTTTTTCAAGTGCACAGCAATTATGCAGCACATAAATAATTTTATTGCTGCTCTGTTACAGTCAAAGCTTAAGTTTTGTCTTAGCTGACTGACAGCTTTTTCTCCCTGTGAAGTTAACATCCATCTGAAGCTGCTCAGATCATGTTTTCTGTTTGTGCAATCAAGAGGTTCTATAACAACTTTGCTTTAAGTGTTATCTTTCTGTGTTTAAGTTCGCAATGGGTTTATTATTTTTCTTTTGGTATTTCAGTTAATTACAGTGGTATTTTGCCTCACTTAACTAGAACCCCACATTACGAATGTCAAATGTATGATTTAAACAGCTTCTCAAACTTGCAGATTAGTAAAACTTTTCAAGCCTCATGAACTGGGAAGAGAAATCTTAGGAAGGGTTTTCCATTGTGGTTAGGGAACAGTGGGGGGGGGTGGCATTTGATTCTTGTATTGGAAAATGCTGTATGTCCTTTTAAAACAATCTTAAGTTCTTGGTGAGGCTTTTCCCATCATACTAGTGCCATATAATTTGAAGCAAGTATTATAAGGGTATTCAGGTGACTTTTAAGGTTGTGGCTTTTCGTGTATTTAAAAATACATCTTGCAACCTGCATACTTGAAACATCACCTTATTACCTGCTTGTGACAGTTCTGTCAGCAAACATGGCAGGGAGGACATAACTAGTCTGTCTTTCCTCTCTCTTTGGTTTGAAATAGCTGAAAAGGAATACTTTGTGATGTACTGCAAGGTGTTTTCTGTGATATACTTTAAATCGTATATGTAACTGGAGAAGAAAATTACAGTGTTGAATTCAGCGGGTACTTGATTTTTTAGTAGTTTTAAGTGCGTAGCGCATGGATGGAATAGACAAAGTTAACTGTTGTCAGGACAAGGAGAGTAGTTGCAGTCACCTGACCTGTGGGGGCAAGTTTATTCCATATTCTGCTCTTCAGAGACTCTTCCTTAATCACCTGCCCCTTCCAAACATACTTGCATCTGCATTTTCTGACCCTTTCACCAGGCATTTTGAACTGCTGCTGATAGTTTTGGCTCATGAGATACTTTGACCAGTCTCTACCCATTGCATGTTGTCTTGTATGCTGCCAAACTGTAAACTGCTACTATGTCTTTGGATTATAGAATTAGTTGTATCATTAATAAGTCTATTCACAGATACGCTTTCTGACATACTTCTTGAGTTGGTCTTTTCATTTTCACCTACCTTGATGTCTCCAAATACCTGGCTCTTGTGCATTGTTGAGTGTCTTAATGCAAACAACTGTTTTACTCCTACTTCACCAGTTTAGTTTCTCATTGTATCAGTCTTTGTTGTCTTAGATTGAGAGTTCTTTGAAGCAGATTCATTCATACTTTAGTGCTTATTCAGTAATTAGCATAGGAAGACTCTTGATACTACAGCAAAACTAATAGCATGTGGTCACCTATGCATTATCTATGATTTGCCTATAGATAAATTATCCTGTATGCTTGTGTAGCAGTAGCATTTTGCAGAGGCAGGTCAGGTCTGCAAAGAATTATTGGTGGCAACACAAATCTGAATGGTAGCACTGCTTCTCTAGGTAAAGGGCTTTGGAAGCACTTAACACATATTTATGCGCCTTGAAGCATAGCATAATGAGAACCAGGGGCCAACCTTATGGAGCCACTTGAAGTTTGCATTTTATTCACGTGTGCTCCAGGTTCTACATGGCACTGTAAGGCCTCATTCCAGACATGGTTATTATATGATTGTGGGGTTTTGTGCCAAAGCCAGACCTTGTTTTAGGCATTCTAGATGACTTTTGCACAGATAACCAGGATAAGGTGATGGGAGCCAGTAAGCTTGGGGGAAAAGTGGCTGCATGTAGTCATTCAGGCATTTTACCTTTGCAGTACATTTCTTCATATTTTCTTAGTCACTTTTTGCTATTATTCAGGGTGTCAGGAAAATAAAAATGTTCAAAATTTGTGTCAATTGTTTTTATTTTACTTAATCAGTAAGCTCTTAACTACAGGTTTAGAATATAGTTTGCTTTTTTTTTTTTATGTGATTAATATTGGAGATTGTGAAAACGTCTGACACTTATTACACAGGGGAGTTTCCGAACTACCTTGTTTTGGTGTAGTTTACATTAAAGTCAGGGTAGTGAGGGCCCTTTTGTGTCTTTGAAGGTAATGGAAGTTATGTGAAAACTTTCTCTCTTCAGTGGAAACAGTGGAGTTTGGAATTCACAGGAAGGAAAGCAGAGTTGTGGGTACATATGTGAGCAGAAGCAGGGAGGCAGCATGTTTGAGGGGAACACTATTTTGGATGAGAATGAATAACGTGGGATTTAGATATCTAATCAGAAAATTTGCTTGTAAGATGACCTTGCATTTTGTTAGATGATAATTCAAATGGGAGGGGGGGGAGGGTGTGTTCACACTTCCTGCTTCTGCCTGCTGTAATTTCTGCTGGCTTTATGCTGATAGCTGCTTTCACATATAACTGCTATTAAATTTTTCACTTCTTACATGAAAAGGTTGACAAATTCTTTTCTAAATCCATTGTAACACAGATGTATTCATGTCAATCTTTGAACTAATTTTTTGTTACAATGCTTTTATTGCTTCAATTTGAATTGTAAATTGTAAAGCCACTTTATTTCCAGCAGTTTGTCATCAATAAAAAGTCTTTAGTGTTATTTTGGACTTTCTTTTTTACTTTTGAAGGACTATGCTGACAAACATTTAATGAGATATTAATGTCTAAGGCTGAGCTGCTGCTCTTACTAAATTAGGAGTGAGGTTTGTTGAATTAGAAATTGTCTAGCTGTATTTTTACAGTTGGCGGGGGTTGTTTCAGCTTTTAGGCAGTTATAGAAATATATGGTTAGTTTAAATACACATATTGTCCAAAGAGGACATCCTCCAAAAACAGCTGAAAAAATTGATAACAGCAATTTCTCTTAAATGTCTATTCCTATTCCTCTGCTCTAGGCAGATAAGTGGAAAACACATGCTTTTCTTTAGTAATTCTTTTAACATATGTTAAGAAAAACGTGCTTTACTGATCTCTGGCTGACCTTGAGGTTCTGCAGAGTTTAAAGGCTCAAAGAATTAAGATACGTTTTGAAGCACACTGGCATATATTTGAAATTTTGTGGGTTTTTTTTTTTTTACTGTCATTTTGTGCTGGTGATACAGACAAGTTGTGTGCTTTAGTAGTAGCTTTCTTTAGAACAAGTAGTTATAGTGAATAGAGAAGTCTAAGAATTCTGAATTTCCTTTTTGTACTACCTGTGATTTAATTAATTTCCCAGTAATTAATTAGTAGTTCAGTTCCTTTATCTCTGGTTTTAGCACCCTATTCTCAAAGATCAGACTTTGTTGATATTCCCTGGTTTCCTCTTGCCTGCTGGAGGAGAAATAAAAACCAAAGCAGAGTTTATTCAAAGGGTACTGGACTGCAAGGAAGAAGGCATGATGCTAGAAACTTTTGGGTAAAATAATTGGAGCTTCAGGGTTTGCATCTAGTGTTCTTGAAAACCATATCCTTTACAAATGAACGTTACAGTAAGCAAATCTGCCATATTCAGGAGTAAAGAAAATGAAAGTGAAGAAGGGGATTGCTGTATATCCAGAACTGCTGGGGTGGGAGGAACTCTTCTGATGTCACTGCTACAGTAACATGAAATAAAAGTTTCCTGGAAATTCTGTCAATGTGACTTGTTATTTCCTCAGCCCTCCTTTTAATGGGGGGGGGGGGGCGGGAAGTGTGAGTGTGGTATATATCTATACAAAATCTTTTTCTTGGTATAAATTGTACTGTTTAACCAGATATGTTCCATGAGATTCTTTAAAATCACCTTCTTTTTAAGGTGATATTAAAAGTACATAATTTCTGAAACAAAAATCTAAAGCTTGGGTTTTTTTTTTACTTTTTGGGCAGGGAAATGTTCTGTTTCAGATTCTCTGGTAGCAAATAGAAAAGTGATAATTTATATATGTTTATATATAGAAAACACATTAGCAGAAAAATTGATTGCAGTGTGGAAAATTAAGGAAATTCTTACTCGATTCTGGTCCTGTACATTCCAGTTGTTCCAATTCTTGGTAACATATAAGAAAAACTTTTTGACTCTATTAGAATGAAAGTTGCATTTCATTAATCATTACAATATGCACTGAGATAAATGATGCCCAGTTCATGCTTGTGTGCAGATAAATTTGGGGTTTATACAGTGTTCATCTTCAGAAAAGGCAAAGTTTTAAGCCTTTTTTTTTAACAGCATACTACCTAGAGAACACTTAAGTTTCTTTGTGAAGTTTTTTAACTTAATAAAGTTTTTGTCTAAGAGCTAATGATGTAGTGAGGACTGATGTCTCAAAGCATCAATGCAGCAAATTAATGTCACACTTCCTTATAGAAGTAGCAGCAGTGTTATTTCTCATTGATAAAGCTTTTCAGTGTAGAATGGAACAATAATGGTTAGAAATTTATCTCATGAATTTGTCTAAGTTTTTGTTAGGTAACCAGCAGCACTGCTGTCTTGTAAGAAGGTGATGCTATCTAACTAGCATAACAGGAAAAGTGTAGAGTTTTAAAATTAGAAAGAAATGTCATGTACCAATTTTAAGTAATTGGCACTAATGAAGTAATCGTGTTGTTTAGACAAGAACTGCAATGTAAGTTTCATTTCACAGCTTTGTTTTCGAACTTCTGAATAGATTTAGCATCTTCCTGTTTTGTTTGTGGTACGTTTATGCAACTAGATGGGATTACACCTAAACTATTTCACATTAAAGATAAAACCTATACACTTTTTTGCATGAAAGACAGTTCTCCAGTTTGATTTACAAGCACTGAAGGGCCAGTCAGCACCTGTGTTTGAAGAATTAACTTTTCTTGTAGCTCATATAACTAATAAGCTACAAATACATGGATAAATATTTCAATCAATTGTTGGTGGTTTTGTTGGTGTTTTTTTTTTTTTTTGATATATTTTATATATACATAAAAAAAAATCCTGTATATTAACTCATTGCCAAGTTTTCATGGGATTTTTCTTCTATTTTGTAAAATTATATGTAAGCTTTTTATCAGCTCTCTCTTCTCTAGACTTTTATTTTACAAACTTCTGCAACATCTATCACCCCAGCTTCCTGTTCTGTACATTTCTTAGAAACTCTTCTGAGTGGATAATTTCTTTCACAATTAAAAGACTTTGGCAAACCTGCTAAATTATGTAGTATAAGCTATATGCCCTACTTTCGTTGGAATGCATCACTTTAGCTCTTCAAATGGAGAAAGCACTGGAACTGCTATAAATAGTTATAAAGTCTGATTTCAGTACAGACACATTATTATTAATTTATTCAAGGCTGGTAATACTGCCAGCATTTGATTGTCAGGATTAAAATCCTGAGCTTGAGGACACATGACAGTAGCTTAGGAAAACTTGTGCTGACAGTTCTGCCACTTGTAGGGCAAAGCTTGAACTTCTTGGGTGGGAAAACAGGCATAAAGTACCTGTGCAAGGCACTATATGTGCCTTCTTGTTCAAGGAAGATGTAAGTTTCCTAATGTGATGCAAGAGTTCATGTTTGGGGGGAACTAGTGCAATTACCTAGTTCTTACATCATGTTTCAATCTATAGCTGGGAACAGAGCCCAAGGTTCTGAGCTTACTTAGGCCCATGAACCATCACGTAGCTCTAAAGCAGGTGGCAACATCATTTTCTTCTGCTTTTCTTCACAGGAGGTGGTGTCCTGTTAGGCTTGTTCTGTATGGTCTGTTGGCAGACAAGTATATGCAAGTAGATCTGTAATTTCCAAACTTGTCAGTGACTTGTCAGGTACTATCCAGCATAATTTTTTTATATATATGTATATATATTTATATATATGCTGTTGATAAAAACCTAGGAAATTCTTTTCTCCTGTGTGCATGCTTTCAGATTACTGATACTCAAACTAGAAAAAAGGTAAGCAAAGCATTGGGTCAGTGTAGTATGTACAAGTGTCAGCTCTTAGGATCACCTTACTGCTTTGTGACTTAACTTTTTCAGCAGACTGGACAATGTTTTTGCTGAGTATATTTAATTTCCCCACCTCCCACCCCTGCTCCATGCTGCAGAATCCCTACTTTGAAATCTGCTGCTTTGATTTTTTTTTTTTCATTGTTGGTGTTCTCAGAGCTGGTAGGATTGCTTCTCAAACCACAATACAAAATACAACTCCACGAAATAAAACACAAGAATGTGAAGATCCAGAGTGATGGCTTAGCCAGGTCAACTAAACTGACAAACTAAATTTCTTTTGTTAGAGTGTTTGAATGTATTAAGGGTCATATAAGTACTCAACTGCAGAAAGTTTGGATTGGGTATAGAAGGCTGTAATTCAGTGAAAAGTACTGAATGCTTACTGGAGGCAAATGTTATGCTTTTGGGATTATAACCATGGAAATATGTGTTAGAATTTAACATTGGTTACCTGAGTGTTTTGTCAGAAATACTTAGCATCATGTTTATTCAGCGTGATTAAGGAACTTGGACATTCTGGAGCATTTGGTTAAATTGGCAGTTGTGTTACCTTTCCATGTGGTCCTCAGAAAATGTTACCACCTTTACAAAACACAGCATACCTGTAGACTTGGAATTAGTTGAGAACAGCAGCTTTGATAAACCAGTTTGGTAGTTGGTGATGCATCTCACCAAAGGTGGCTTTACTAGAAGAATGCCTTGTTTTATAGAGTCTTAGAATAGTTAGGGTTGGAAAGGACCTTAAGATAATTTAGTTCCAACCTCCCTGCCATGGGCAGGGACACCTCCCACTAAACCATGTCACCCAAGTCTCTGTCCAACCTGGCCTTGAACTCCACCAGCAATGGGGCATTCACAACTTCCATGGGCAACCCATTCCAGTACCTCACCACCCTTACAGTAAAGAATTTCTTCCTCATATCCAGTCTAAACTTCCCTGTTTAAATATGAACCCATTACCCCTTGTCCTGTCACTACAGTCCCTAATGAAGAATCCATCCCCAGCATCCTTACAGGCCCCCTTCAGATACTGGAAGGCTGCTATGAGGTCTCTGCACAGCCTTCTCCAGACTGAACAGCCCCATCTTTCTCAGCTTGTCTTCCTGCGGGAGGTGCTCCAGACCCCTGATCATCCTTGTGGCCCTCTGGAGTAGTTCCAACAGTTCCATGTCCGTTTTATGTTGAGGACACCTGAACTGCACACAATATTCCAAGTGAGGTTTTACTTTAAAATGTGTTTTTCTTTAAACATTGTACCAGATATTTGGTATTTTGTAACCAACTTGTGTACAAAGCATTTCCATTGTCATTCCAGTAGTTGTCTGTTCAACTGCTCAACAGCTTTTGTTATCTGGGTACGCTATTGACAGGATTTGAAACCAAAATAAGGACACTATAGGTAATTTGGCAAAATATTCTAGAGGAGAAATGTCTGTGTAAAGCTCTGAACTTCAGTATTTAATAGTAGAGCTTTGGGAATTTGCATTTCAGGATTGTCTAGTTTTATTGTCCTTTGTTAGAAGTCTTGACTAGATATGTGTCTGATGTTTTAATCTGTATTAAAATATTATTTAGTAGTTTCAGGATGCCTTTTGGGGGTTTTAGGTGGTTTTTTTAGTATCTAGTGAGTTTTTTTACATGACTTCACGAGACAGTGTTTAACTTAATGGAGGGCTGTCAGAATTGGTGTGCTTTTTTAAAATATAGGCACTTTTGTGTTCTTGTATTAGTTTCACTTCTTAATAAGAAGTCTTCTATATGTATAGTAACAATGTATAGTCTTATATAATATACATAAGGTAAATGCTGCAGAAGAGACACTCCTTAAGAAAACTACTAGAAAAGTATTTTGCATTTAAGTCATTCAGTAAAAAAAAGCTGGGGGATTTGCAGTATGAGCAGCACCATCCCTTTCTTTGCAGTCACAGTACCGTAATTACCAGGTGGTTTGTGTTGAATTTGTGGCCCAGTACCGCAGCTTCAACTGCAAAGTGTGTCATCCATTTCTTTGCCATAGTGGTGGGAGGGAAGGGATTCATCTGGAGGGAAGGGATGAGATTTGGTATTTCTTAATGCAGAAATTCCTACTTTCTGCTCAGCTATTTACCATTTGTGATCTATAAAATATTTTACATATCTCTTTATATTTTTGTTTGATCTTATTTTTCTTCAACTCTTATTTCAGAGAAAGGGCAGATCTTTGCTTTTGCAAGAACATGGTTAGAAGCTTGCTTCCAGCAGGGTGCAATGTTATTGGAGAGTATTTGTTACTAGAACCTGGTGCCTGGATGCCAGAAATGGGTATTATTTTAAGCAGTGTTTCTGGTGGTAATCCTAGATGACTCTCCAGTCAACAGTCTGCCTCCAGAATTCTGTCCTGAGTTATGTGAGGACATGGTTTCTTGTTACTGGTTTGTCGTCTAGTTGCCACTAAGCCGGTACTTCTGCTCCACCTTGCCCCACACCAGTTTCTCGTTGTTGCTTTGTTGTACCAAATCTAGTGGTCTTGCTGTTGTGGTTTTTTTACCCAGTTCAGTTGATGTGGTGCAGAGAAAAAGAATAAAACCCCCTTCTGAATAAAACCTTTTACATGATGGTTATCAAGTTCATGGGTACTCTCAAGCTGTTCTGTTTAACAGCAGCATGTGAGGAACTGCTACACCTGAAGTCTGTGTGTAGTGTCTACTTGTGTGTAATTTGGGGGCTCTGTGGAATGATCTGATGTGTATTATAGGTTTGAAAACATTGCCAGTTTTTCTTATTTTGAAAGGCTTAATAGTGTTCAACTGGAAATTTAAGATTCAATCTAGCAACTAAACCTCAAAGCAGGTAATGGAGAAAGAAATTGTTAGAGTGATTATGGGGGAGAGAAAACAAGAAAAAAGATGTAATTAACCAAAACCAGGGGAAAAATGTAAATGTTGAGCAGTATGTTTTATAGGCCTCTCTGACTTATGAATTATTCCACATAACAGAGAATGAATAAAAATGGAGAATTTTGTTGGTGCTGTTCTGAATGTGAGGTAAAAAAAGCCTATGTTGAAAATGTTTATTTCAGGAGCATATGAATTAGATGAACATTGGCATTGAAATAGAGAAAGTAAAACTTCCTCGTAATAGAGATGATCCTAACCAAGTTTCCCTTTCAGGGAAAGGGCATGTCTTTATATGTAGTAGATCTAGCTTGGTTGTCATTCTGGGTGTTTTCTTTGGTTGTAGTGATAGGGCTAGCCCTGAAGAGAACAGACCTGAAGATACTAGTGCTCTCTTTCTCCAGTCTGTAACCTAATCTGTGAAACACATATTCATGACTTGGGACAGGATTTTGTGGGCTGTTGTTTTTTATGGAAACAGGAAAAGAGGCTTTTATTGCTCTTTGCAAGAAAGGGGCCACTGAGCAAAATCACTGTTTGGTGTACTAAAGTTTATTTCAAGTTTCAGGAAACTTCAGTTCCTTAGGAGTTGATTGAATGGGGAAAAAAATGCAATAGCTGTGTTGTTACCTTGATTCTTGGATTGTCTTGTCTTAGAGAAAGTGTGTGTGGCCATGTTTTTGAACTTAACTGAATTATGAAAAATAAGCATTTGGTATTAGGTCTTGCAGCACACGAAACGAAAAACCTCAACCAAAACCCAAACAACCAAAGAAAGAAACAAAAAAAAAAAAAAAAAGAGGGAGGAAAAGGGGAAAGAAAATCCACCAAAAATTAAACAAAAGAAAACAGCCAGCCAACCAACCAAACCTTCCGAACACACACAAAGAAATCCAGACAGACAGTTCTTCCCCTCCTCCCCTAAAAAGAAACCCACAACTGAAAAACATATACGTCTTTCAGGCTCAGTTTGTTATACAACTTTGACTTGGGTAATGTTTATGGTAAATACACTTTGGCAAGGTTTAGCTGCACAAATTTTGTTTAGAGATACTGTGAGACCAGAGTCACCTTTTGAGATAGAAATACCAATTCTATAATTCTAATTTACTGTTTGAGTCTAATTGGAACTAAAGTGCATGACTTCAGCAGAGGCAGTGGCTTAAGGTAAGATTATCAACTTAGCCACCTATGAAGAAATTATGTTCTCAGAAACTGTAATACTCAAATTCAGAAGTGTTCAAAATTTGAATTTCTCTTTTTTCTTAATAATTCTTCTTCTGGAGTTAATTTTTCTGTGTGCATGCACAAAGATTTTATTATACTGTACAGCTATTAAGAAAACCAAACCAAACCCTAGTTTCTTTCCCATAAATTATAAGCTCTTTTTTTATTTGTTTGGAAAATCTTCAACTGTTTTAAGGATACAAAAAACAATTTGCTTTCAGTTTTTAGAAGATTAAAATCAGCCTAATTGTCTTAAATGTCATCATCGCTGAAGAAAAAGGTCAAAGGTGTTGATTCTCTCCCCACCCTCCATAATTCACCAGAAATAAATTTGCACTGAAGTTGTTGGGAATTGTTTTTTTATCCATCTTAACTAAAATATTTGTTCTTTCTGAAGGAATGTTTATTTGAGCTGTGAAATTTCTTTCTCAAAAGTACAGAGACACTCAGCCTCTGAAGTTAATAGCTTATAATGATTGTGGGGCAATAACAGTATTTTGAGAGTAAAATTTTGAGAATAGAGCATATATTGACAGATAATTAACACTTTTCCAACAAGTTGCTTGTGCCCAAATATTAAAAACACAAGACTGTTTCTTTGCCAAATATTTGAGTATTGTTTGAAAAGTGATCTTAATGTGTTAGCTGTATGGAGTAGCTTATTTTTGATTTACTTGTTAAGGTAAGGAGCTTGGTTTACAAGGGGAAATTACTTCCTCCAGAGAGACTGGTATTGGGACGGAAACTTATTTTCTTTGAACTTTCATGACTTCACCATTTCACCCTGCTGCATCTCCCTGTTGAGAAAGAAGGGCAGAAACAACTCTGAATCGCCTTTTTGTATTTGTTTTTCTAAGCTTGTCATGGCTTTGAAAATTCCTTGTGGAAACCATTTTCTCAGGAAAGAATGCACCCAGTGCATTGTGTCTGCATGCCGTGGAGAAGGAGGTGGTTTGTTGCAACAGCAGCTCTTGCTTCAGTAATATACCATTCATATTTACAACAAAGACAACACACAGAGAAGGAGGAGTGCTATTTCCTGGAAGAAAGCGTGAGAGGCTGTGATAATGCAATCAGTTAGTAGATTTTAAAACCAACACATTGCTGCTAGCTTTTGTGACCCGTCTTGTGAGCTTTTCTTTGTTTGCTGAATGTACTCAGTAACATCATGTGTGATGCCTCATCTCCTTTCCAAAGAATATTGTATGTCCAGGTCTTTAACCTTTTTTTTTTTTTTTTTCTTATGTTTGTTGCTAGTGTAATATCAGTTCCATAGTGAGTGATATATATTTGGCTAAATGAAGATTAAAAAGATGAAAATTGTGAAGTCTTTTGGGATTTCTTGCATGTTGTTATATTAGCATGGTTCATTAAATTGCTCAGTAGCTGTATCTGTTAGAAAATCTAAACTCTGGTTCCGCCGAGATTAAGTACCAAATTTTGTGCGTGCTTTCAGTTGTCAGAAATCTTGGGAAGCATTAGAAACTCAAATTTTGAAAACATATTTGACTAATGAATCGCTCTTTCATTTTTTTCCCAGCAGGTTCGATCTGTGGATGAGATGAATCATGACTTTCAAGCTCTTGCCCTAGAATCTCGGGGAATGGGAGAGGTAATTATTGACAACTGAAAATCCAGTTGGTTGGAAATGTTGATGAAAACAAAGAAGTCTTAAATGGTATTACATGAATCAGAGATCTTCTCTTAAATTGATTTCTCAGTCAGCTGAAGATTTCTGTTCTAAGGTGAAGATAAGCTAAGTACTTTGAAGAACGCTGGGATGGTTGTTCACTGGATCTACTGCAGTACTGTGTCGGTCTGATTTGATGACTGATGCTCTTGGGGAAGCGACAGGGTAATTCATTTGAAAGTTCATGCAATTCTGTGAAATGGGACATGTTCTCAGTGTCACTGTATCTAAGCTAGTGAAATAACTGCTTACTACCTCTGAGAAGCCAGAGACTGGGTTCTGAAAAAGGTTGGACTCCAGAAAAAGTGCAGCTGGCATACCCTAGCAGAAATGTGTGGTTATTTACTGGTAAATTTGCTGCTAATTACTCCTTAAGAGGAGATTTTTAACCAGACTGCAATTACATAATTTAGCTATAGGGAAGAAGGACCTACTTGTCTCGTTTCTTTGTTATTCTTTTGCTTGGTTTTGGTTATTTTTATAAAGCCAGTCTACTTGGAGGGATTGGGGAGGATGACTTGGCTCCTTCAAGTGCAGTTCCAGGAGCTGCTGAGAAAGTAAAAGTAGTCAACGTGCATTAGGGTTACTTGCCGACAGGACATGGTAATGAAATAAATTCACATTGAACATTTTAGGTAGGGAAGAAGTTCTTTAGTATAAGGGTGGTGAGGTACTGGAATGGGTTGCTCAGGGAAGTTGTGAATGCTCCATCCCTGGTGATGTTCAAGGCCAGGTTGGACAGAGCCTTGGGTGACATGGTTTAGTGGGAAGTGTCCCTGCTGATGGCAGGGGGGTTGGAACTAGATGATCTTAAGGTCCTTTCAAACCAAACTATTCTATGATTCTGTAAACTAAGATTTCAAATAAAGATCCTTTTGTCTTGCCGGATATTTACCTAATTCAGTTGACAGTTGAACCAGTGATAATATTTCAGCTTAACTTTCTTGGAATGATAGGACCATGATCTTTACGGAAACCATAGCTTACTGTAAAAATCAAATGCCATGTTGTAGTGGCTGAATGTTTCTGGGCTGGCACGTGGCTATTCTTGATTTTTTACTGCAGTGAAGCATTTAACCAGTCAGTTGGCTTTTCAGCAATTTTTGCTTCATCCAGAGTTCCATGTCTGTCTTTAACCATCTGCCTTTGAAGAAGCAAGTAGATGAAGGCCTGTTTTTCAGAAAGCCTAGTAGCTACATGGGATATGCTGGCTTGTTCCTGTCCACCTTGTCCCCTCCAGCTCTAAAAACTCCTTTTGAAAGGTATAGGTGTTAGTAAGGTATGTGTGATAGTACCAACAGTTGTTAAAGAGGGGATGGGTAAAATTCTTACTGGTGTTCGTTCTTTTGTCCCCTGTGAAGTATTCTGAAGGATTGAAAGCAGAGAAGGTGAAGGATGACGCCAATGCCTGGGTATTAAATTGAGGTATATCTGACTGCTCATACAAGTCTCAGGTTGAGGGACACACTTCTGTAGGGTTACGATTTTGTTTTCATGGTATTCTGTGGATCTGTGAAGATGCTCAAAAAAAAAAAAAGGCAACAAAAAAAGGCACTAGAAACTGAAAATCCAAACCCTGTACATGCAAGAATCCAGAGTTCTGTTACAGTACTATGGCATCAGAATTTGATATTGTATCATGACCCTGCACTTACTGGGTTATTATGACTGATTTCAACGGTTTCTTACAAGTATCTTGGGGTAATACTGTTTCACACATCTAGGCTGAGTAAGTCAGTAATTTTCTTACTGTATTGCACAACAATAAAGTAGTTCTGGAGTAATCTTGTTTTTTATTAGAACCTTCAAAAATATTATGGGAAATGTCTCATAAATACCCTTGTAAGCTAGAACTGATAGTTATATGTTGTTAGGTGCTGCCCTCTGTCTACTTTGACAGGTGTGAAAGGACAGTCATGCAGAGTGGTCTGCTTCTAGCTATTGAGAGTTTGTTCTCTTTCTCATTTTTTCTGTCTGGATAGATTTTATTCCAAACTGAAATTGATTTCTTGTTCATAATTCTAATACTTTTTTGACTTCTTCTCCCCCTCCCCCCTTCTGGGAATCAGTACTTGTCATTAGGAGGCTGTTAAGTCTTGATTTTCACATCATTACTAAAATCAAGACTGTGTGAATCCTGAGCAAGTATTGCTTCCATGTGCTAATGGAGAGTAATATAGTACAAAATCTGTTTTCATTATACTGTAACACATTTTGGAAATAATACATACTGGAGATCCTTCTGTTAAGCAATCCATCTGAGCTGTATTCAGATGGAGCCTGATCTCAAACACTATCAGGACAGCATAACGTGAGCCAGTTGTACTGTTTCCTTGATCTGTTTCTGTCTTACAATTCTTTGTTAATTTATTCTGTAAAGAAACAGTAGTTTTATTAGCAAGAGATCTGCTGATTGCAGGCATCCGTCTCTAAATGTCCTCTAAATTTTTAGCTTTTAGATTGGTTATACACAGATAATGCCTCTGGCTTCAGCTCCCAAAAGCTGTCATGACCCTTAAGGTTGTGATAATGCTCTGAAGAAATAACGACACATGGTGTTGTTTCTCTTCTCTAGGCATCTGTTGTTGCTATTTCAGGGCCAGCACAGTGGTCTTCAGGACTTTTTGTGTAAGCTAATGCAGGCTTACATAAAACTTTCTGCCAAACAGAATATAAATACAAGTATTTTTTGATAATGTGTATTTTTACAGCAACTTAGAGGGTCAAAGCACACAGTGATTTCATTTTAGGGATAGTGTATGCATTTCTGGTGTCAAAACTTCATTCAGAGAAATCATAGAAGGCTCTGTAGGATTAACTTCTGATCCTGAAACTTAAAAAAATAATTCAAGAGCCAGTAATTGAGTCTGTGCAGTTACTTATCAGAGAGCTGGTTAAGAGGCAGCTTTAGCATAATTGGTTATTATCTCTGTGTTGAAAAGGGCTTTATTCATCTGCCAGAGACATAACAAGGATCAGTGTCGATACTGAAAAAGACACTTTTGGTGTACTGTGGAAGATCTTTGTAAGAAATAAGGCAATATTTTCCATTATTTTGAATCAGAATTGAGTACATCTCTGTGAAGTTTCTTTTTTTCTTGGGTTAAATGCAGGAAATGTTGTGCATAATACATTATCAAAGCATGATGATTTTAGCTACTTGGGTTAATTTGTGATGATTTTTCTTGATGAAGTCTTTTTCAGTAAAACTAATCAAGTTGGTTTTTTTTCTGATCTGTTGAAGAGGAACACACTTGTTTTGGTTTTCTGAAAAGTACTCTTTTTTGAGTTCCATCATTAGATGTTGATAGCTCCTAAGACTGCTGATTTGCATACAATACAATAGTTTGAACGTTCCTTTAAAAAAAGCATCATGTATGTCATACCCTTTACCTGTCCAAAAAACCCCAAAGTAAATAGTAAATCACTGGCCCTTGGAGGTGCAAAATTATAAACTTTAGAAAAAATCCATTCATTTAAATACATGAGGGGCTTCTGTTATGTAGCATCTTTAACACAAACTTTCCTGTAAATCTGCTTGATCTTCAATAGGATACGGTTTAAATTTAGCCTTGTGAGGTATAGATGATGCATTATGTTTTGTGTTAAACATACTGTATATTCTTTGTGTACCAGAGTACCTGAAGACTGCAAGCAGTTGAATATATCTGAAATTTGAGAGTATGCATATTTGTGTATTATTTCTAACATTGTGTTGCCTAGACACCTGATAGTGAAATTTATTAATTTCAGGCTAAGCACACTTTAAGATAGCACTCATTTTATGACACTCAGGATATTAACTTCATCTGTTTTATTCTGATTTGGTTGTGTTACATTGTGACACCTTCTCTTCTGTATTTCGTATAGGTCTTAGCTGGACACACATTTGAACTTGCGTTAAGACTGAATTTAAAATAAAATATGATTCTCTTTCTCAAACCAAGGTTTCATAGATACTAAATGTTTGCATTCTATTCTACCACTATCCTACAAAATGAAAAATAAATAGTACTATAAACTTGTTAGATTATAAAGCTAAAAGGATGAGTAGAGTGCATAGGCTGATCTGAAATACATAATCTTTTGCTTTTAGTTGAACAGCGGTTGTAAGATTCTGTGAATCTATTTCTGTGTCCTCTGATGGCTAACTTCATCCTTTAAATTCAGGGTAAACTTCATATCCTAGTGCTCCCAAAATGTGCTTGGTTGACACCTAGTAATGATTCTGCCATGCATCGACAAAGCGGGCATCTCAGCTGGGGCAGGTTCTAGTAGTGTAGTGCTCTTGCGAATCTGATGCTCTACTGTAGTTTTGTTGAGCTTTGGCTGTTAATCATACTCCACCCTGAGTCCTGTTCTAATGAATTTATGTAAGGAACCCACAGATTTTGGCTACCTAGCCTACCTAACGTAGGTAGGTAGCCAAAATACTTCTGGTAAGAGCTCTTGGCAGCACAGAGAAACAATTGTCAGTCATTAAGTTTCTTCAGAGAAGTTTTTGCCATTTCTGTTTCAGTGTTAATATTGGGGCCTGGCCATTTTATTCTGTTCTTGAAGCTGTTTTCATGAGCTCTTTCAGTGCTACACTAAAATACCTAAAAAAGGTACTCTAGTTATTAGTTTCATCAAGGCTCATACTAAGTATCTGTGAGGTTCAGAAGAGGTTTCTTTTAGTCATTCAAGTAACAGGAGAATCAGTGCTCGAGAACATACTTGTGTACTGCAAACAAAGCAGCATCAGGTTATCTGTTTTCTTCCTAAATTTAAAAGATTTTGATTTGAACATTAAATTTTGCAAAACTTGATGGATTACAGTGCCACTTTTTCCTATATTTTTTTTCTTTTGCATGTTGCTTTTACTGTAGTTTCAGTTTCAGACCTTGTAAATTATGTAATATCTAGTGTGAGAATAGAGGCCTTTAGTTACATATTGAAGAGAAAATGCAATATGCAGAGTTTGGCAGTTGCATGGCTACCAATGGGAAAAGCTGGAGGGATAAAGTAAAAGCTCTAAAATGAGAGTAAAAGAATGTTGGCATTTGAGGTGGGTTTTTTTTGGTGTTTGTGCAGTGCTTCTCTCAAGTAACATGAAGTCTTCTCAAAGACAGTACAGTACTGTCTAGTCATGCAGGTGGTACTGGTCTAACTTTAAACTTTCTGCTTTATAAATTACACAGTTAAATGGAATCGTTGGTATGTGGAAATTAAATGTTCAATGTCACAAATCTGTAACCAGCAGATCCCTGTGGTCTATAAAGGAGCTGACCTGACACCATGTCCTAAAATTTGGACCATGGTGCATTTCTAAGAGAATAGAAGTTTACAATGAATTGCTGCTGTTTCTGATTATGATAGCGTTAGTTGAAGGCCAAGCTTTTGAACCTGTGTGGGAAGAAGGCAGTGTTGGTTAAAGTTCTCATGAAAGGATTGGCATGGTTTAACACAGGGATTAATTTGATCAGGTTTTTCACAGCTGCTTCTGTATTCTTTATCTCCTGCTCGTGACTTTGAAATCTCAGTTTTGCTGAGGTCATTTAAGCAATTTCTTTGTACAATATCAGCTTCAGTAACAGAACTTCTAAGTGTTTATTCCTTGACAACATGTGCTTCCTTATGTACAGCTGACTTTGTTAATTATTTGCATATCATAGAATACTTGGGGTTAGAAAGGACCTTAAGATCATCTAATTCCAAATGCCTTGCCATGGGCAGGGACACCTCAGCCTAAACCATGTCACCCAAGGCTTTGAACAACCTGGCCTTGAACACTGCCAGTGATGGAGCACTCACAATTACCTGGGCAACCCATTCCAGTGTCTCACCACCCTTACATTAAAGAATTTCTTTCTCATATCCAATCTGAACTTACCCTGTTTAAGTTTTAACCTGTTACCTCTTGTCCTATCACTACAGTTCCTAATGAAGAGTCCCTCCCAAACATCCTCATAGGCCCCCTTCAGATACTGGAAGGCCTCTGTGAAGTCTCCACACAGCCTTCTCTTCTCCAGGCTGAACAGCCTCAACTTTCTCAGCCTGTCTCGATGTGGGAGGAGCTTCAGCCCCCTGATCATCCTGAAGGCCCTCCTCTGGAGTAGTTCCAACAGTTTCATGTCCTTCTTATGCTAGGGATGCCAGCACTGTACACAGGACTCCCAAGTGAGGTCTCACAAGAGCAGAGTAGAAGGGGACAGGATCACCTCCTTCGACCTGCTGGTCATCCTACTTTTGGTGCAGCCGAAATACAGTTGGTTTTCTGGCCTGTGAGTGCACAGTACGGCTCATGTTAAGTATGTCACATGGGACAGTGTTGAACACTTTGCACAAGTCCAGGTAGATGACATCAACTGCTCTACCCCTGTCCATCAGTTCCGTAG
>JASSUY010031613.1:0-16853 GCA_032466535.1 Forpus xanthops | reverse complement strand
GGCTCTTGTACTTACTGACTAAAATTCACTCATTCCAACGCAGGTGGCCAGCCTGCATCAGAAGTGCTCAGCAGTATCTATAAGGGTTTACAAGGGTCGATGCTTAACTTATCTATAGTTACTCTTTAACAGTTCAAAACGTATTCCAATTCATCAAAGCCTGGATTGTTCAGAGCCTCTAATGAGCCATGCCCTCGGTCTCTAAGCCAGCCTGCAACACAGACTGACTGCCACTGACCTCAGAGGCGCCGGTTTTCACCATCCCTGGCACCCCGTGTTGCAGAAGCGTGTCACCAGTCCCTATGCCAGACGCTCACTCCTTCTTGCATCTGCAGAGCATGAGGAGAGCAAAACATGATGATTTCTACAGAGATGTGCAAATACCACAGTAGACATCAGCTGTCAGGGCAGGCCGCCCTCTTGGTACCTTTGCTGATTCCTTTCTTGAAATACTGATAAAAAACAAGGTTTCCTGAACTTGCCTTTTCCGAGCACCCACAGATAATAGCTAAGAAGAGTCTGTTGGCACTGAGGATGGAGGAGCTCACTGCACCTTTGCAGGAAGACTGAGGGCAATTCCAGCACAAACCTGAATCCCACTTGACATATAATGTCCACTATTCTAGACATCCACATACACTGCAGTGGCAAGCATGATGCCAATGTCCAGACACAACAAAACTATGTCCATTCATAATAAAATGACCATGTATGACAGCCCATCCAGAGCACGAAACACTTCATGGAAGATCCATGTGCCTCCAGAGCTTAAATACCACAGTGAGGAGGGCATAGGAAAGAGTGAAACCCTGCACCAGAAGCTCTGTTTCCAGCATGAGTTACAAAGTGTGATTTGTTCTTGACTGAAACAGTAATCCTCATTTCTAAGCATGAGTTGAAGTGGGGGTTTCCAAACTCTGCTTGAATGGGTGCCACCTGAGCAGGCACCAGTGCAACAGCCTGCATAAGCTGAGGTATTTCCTCCTCCACCCTCCTAAGCACACCCCACACCCACCTCCACGAGCAAAGACACCCCTTATGCTGCCCTTCTGCCCCCTCCTCCACAGAGGGGCTCAGCCCCACTGCACCACTCTCCCAAATTCTGGCTGAGCCCCAGCTCCATAATAGTGCCTGCATACACAGGAGGGCTTGTGAGCATCTCTCCACAGGTGTCCCTCACCACGTGCAGAGGGACACAGGTAAGATTCTGCCTCTGCAGCATCATGCCAATGTAGAGACCTCAGCGCTGATGTTAGTTTTCCCACCTGGAGCCATCTGGAAAAGCCCAGATCAGCAGACATCTGCTCCAGCTCCATAACTCTCAGTTATTCTGTGCCTGAAATGGGGGGATTTGGCTTCATTGTCATTCTACAATATGTTGTAATTTGTAATCAGCTAAGCTAAACACATGGAAGGGCCACAGAGATCTGCAGGTTGTTCATAACCAAGGAGAACAGGGG
Source organism: Forpus xanthops (assembly GCA_032466535.1). NCBI lineage: Eukaryota > Metazoa > Chordata > Aves > Psittaciformes > Psittacidae > Forpus > Forpus xanthops. The sequence continues at coordinate 15,393 of JASSUY010031613.1, read as the reverse complement.
GACCTCACTCCCAGCCCAGAGTGAAGTCATTCCATCCCACACAGGAGGGCTCAGCCTTCTCTATAGTCATGCAACCTGAGTGACCTCAAGGTGACAGGGACTTGATGTTGCTCACTAAGAAGGGTGGGAGAGGATATCTCGTGCGCACCATTTGTTGTCAGTTATTCTCTAGGTAGTTGTTCACAAGAATCCCAGATGTCCTAAAGAAGTGCAGGACTGCACGGGCACGCAGCTTTGCTGAGTAGTGCCAGGAGGCTGCCCCGGGGCAGAGGTCAGAGTACAGAAGTGCCAGTGGCACAGAGAGATGCACTAAGTAACACTACCATGACACCAGCAGCAGTGTGGATGAGTGAGGACCCTCCCTTAGAAGGGAAGATATGAATATAACATGATGGATGCTTGTGAGGTGGGCTGATGCCAATCTCATGAAGTTTAACCATGACAAGTGCAACATCCTCCACCTGGAGCAATCCCAGGCACAGCTACAGGCTGGGCGGAGAAGAGATTCAAAGCAGCCCTGAGGAGAAGGATTTGGGGGTATTGATTGATGAGAAAATGAACATGAGCCAGCAGTGTGCTCTTGCAGCCCAGAAAGCCAACTGTATCCTGGGCTGCATCAAAACGAGTGTGACCAGCAGGTCGCAGGAGGTGATCCTGCCCCTCTACTCTGCTCTCATGAGAACTCGCAGTATTGTGTGCAGTTCTGGTGTCCTCAACATAAAAAGGACATGGAACTGCTGGAACAAGTCCAGAGGAAGGCCACGAGGATGATCAGGGGACTGGAGCACCTCCCCTATGACAACAGGATGAGAGAGTTGGGGCTGTTGAGCCTGGAGAAGAGAAGGCTGCGTGGAGATCTCCTAGCAGCCTTCCAGTATGTGAAGGGTGCCTATAAGGATGATGGGGAGGGACTCTTCATGAGGGACTGTAGTGATAGGACAAGGGGTAATGGGTTCAAACTTAAAGAGGGGAAGTTTAGATTGAATATAAGGAGGAAATTCTTTACTGTAAGGATGATGAGGCACTGGAATGGGTTGTCCAGGGAAGTTGTGAATGCTCCATCACTGGCAATGTTCAAAGCCAGGCTGGACATAGCCTTGGGTGGCATGGTTTAGTGGGAGGTGTCCCTGCCCCTGGCAGGGGGGTTGGTACTAGATGATCTTAAGGTCCTTTCCAACCCTAACTATTCTATGATTCTATGGCAGGGTGTTCCTGTATACACATGGAGGGTGAGGCACTTTGCTTTGGGAGGCAGAGTATGCAGCCAGTAAAAGGGTCTGGGTCTGTGGATGCAGGCAGAAGAATAAAAACGTATGACCATCAAATACTTGTTTCAAAGGGGACCAATATGGCTTCTCTGCGGTGCTCTGGGGACAATCACCCATTCCCATCTCACTTCCCTTGCTTGGTTTCCCACAAATGTGTTTCAGAGCCTCCACAAATCTGTCTCCAGCATAAAACCAAACCCATGGCACTAAGTCTGTGCTGCCAGAGGTCAGTATTTTCCCAAGCAAGTTATATTTTCCCTGCTCAGAGAGTCGGTCTGGGAAAAACTTGAAAATTACCTTTGCCCCATTTGTCCAGGATTCCCGGACATCTAGGAAGTCCAGCACTGTATGCCCCGGGACTATGCCATGTGTAGGCCCTCCAGACGTCACCACAGCACACACACAGCACAGGTTGTTCACAGAACTGTGTACAAACTGTCTGTCCTAGAAAGGCAGGAGCATAACCTGGATGGGTAATTTCTGTCTGGGAAACACCAGAGCCATAAGTCAGTAAACAACGCCCACGAAATTGGAAGAAGTCAGAGCCCTACAAGCCATATGCTAAATGGGAAATCATCCCAGGAATGGAAGCACCCTTGGAGAGAGATAAATTTAAACTCCATCCAGGCTGGAAAATCTGCATGCCATCTCCATCTACTCCCCTCCTCTCCAGTGCAGCTCCAGTAATGAATCACTGCCACTGGCACACTCTGAAAGACACGCTGCTGCTTCCAGTTCCCCTTTCCTACATGCAGTTCACGAATGGCCAGCCTCCAACCACCAGCCTGGGTGGCGGAGGTGAAAAAGCCCCACAGTGTGGCACTGCTCGTCACCTGGTTCCCACAAGTGCTAGTGGCCCTGAACCCACAGCCAGCCATCACTTGCCCCAGGAGAGGTCATGCTCAGAGTAAGCAATTGGCTGTATGAAAACAAACAAGTATATAATGGAGCAAAAGCTGTACAAGTAAATTAAGGTTTTATTATAACCCGATCTACAGAACCTGAAAGTGCAGGGCATGGCATATTTGGAGTTCTCCCTCTACTCCACTCTTCCCCCTTTCCTCTGCTGTCATGAGACCCCACCTGGAGTACTGTGGTCAGCTCTGGGGCCCCCAGCATAACAAGGATGTGGAACTGCTTGAGGAAGTCCAGAGAAGGGCCATGAAGATGGTCAGAGCGCTGAAGCACCTCTCCTAGGAAAATGGACTGAGAGAGCTGGGGTTGTTCAGCCTAGAGAAAAAGAAGGCTCAGAGAGAGCTTTGCCTGCCAGTACCCAAAGGGAGCCTACAATGAATCTGGAGAGGGACTTTTTACAAGGGCATGTAGCGGTAGGACAAGAGGGAATGGCTTTAAACTAAAAAAGGCAGATTTGGATTAGACATTAGGAAACAATTCTTCATGGTGAAGGTGGTAAGGCACTGCAGCAGGTTACCCAGGGAAGTTGTGGATATCCCATGCCTGGAAGTGTTCAAGTTTGGACTGGGCTTTCAGCAGCCTGGTCTAGTGTCCCTGTCCATGACAGAAAGCTTTGAAGTTAATGATCTTTAAGGTCCCTTCCAACCCAAACCATTCTATGATTCTATAAATTTGGAAAAATCTGCATTTAACCCCTCGAGCCTGACTCTCTCAGTCTGTAAATCAGAGTTCACTTAGCACCCCTATAAATGCTGTCCCTTGGTGCTCTTCTCCCACCTTGCTCTCTTGTAGAGAATAACTGAACTACCCCAGGTGCTGCAGCCCCACTCTCAGCAACAGTCATTTGCATAGGTAGGACGGGCTGGACCAGCAGGACATGGAACCAGGAGCACATCCAGCCCTTGGCAATGGCGTGCACTGTGTGCTGGCACAGCCAATGCTCCAGCTCTGAGCATGACCCACAACTACCTCAGAAAAAATGAGGTTAAAGCCTAAGGAACTTCCCAGGCAAAGCTGCAGAACACCCTGACAGGTGTTCTGCACTGACATACTTGAAGTCAAGTGCCCCTTAAGCACTACCTCAGCAGCAGCTGCTGCCAGCCTCAGGCAATTTGTAGGTGGCAGATTGGGATTACCCCCTCTAGAGCCATGGTGTCTGCTGGGATTCAGAGCTCCGAAGGACTTTCACTAGGAGATGGAGCAGAGAGCCTGCCCTCCTTCAAAGGGGGGTGTGCACAGGAGGAATTTACATTGAGACAGTCCCTTGGCTGGCAGTCCCAGGGCTTTTTCAGGAAGCACCCAACACAAAGTTCATCTTCTGTTGCTTGTTGGCTTTTTTTCTCTCAGAGTTATGCTTAGTATTGTCTAGTATTTCCTGCTTCCTCCTCTGGCAGCTCCCCTGCTAGTGCAGACACACAGCTACAGCACGCAGTGCATTAGCCCCTGCATCTGCCACATCCGCCCCCAGGGAAATCCCTGCACCCACACGCCGTTCAGCTTCTAATTCAGGCTTGCCGTGTGCCTGTCTGCTGCAGCAGGCTCTGCTGCTCACAGAAGCAGCACAGTGGATTCTTTATGTTTATCCAGGATGATTTGCACCTGCCAGCTTTAGGCACAAGGGCTGCACAGGAGCACAAAGAGGTTTGGAGCAAACTCTGCTGAGACAGATGGCTCGATTCTACCTGTATGCAGCCTCCTGCTCAAGCAGCCTAGCATAACTCAATTCAGGTCTTTTGTTTGCTCAAAATATCACCTAGGATCACAGGAAAATTGTATCCAGACCCAGTTTTGACCTTCTGGATACATAATCCAAGTGGAAAGCAGCTCCTTCTCTTTGGCATGGCTCCGCTGGCTGCCCACACTCACCCTCTGCCAGGCAGAGCTCTCCATCTCGTAGTCTCACACGGTCAGTTTTCTGTACTGTCCCACCATGCCACTCTCTCCACCTTTGCAAGACTCCTACTTCCGGTCAAGAACTGGAGGCTATAACATTCTCAAATGTCACAGCTGCCCTCAGTGGGAAAGTCCCTTCGTAATTACTAGCACATTCCCAGTTCATGTTTTCCACATCAGGTGCTTCCATTCTGCCTGCAACCACAGAGGGGGCTGCACTGACGGGGACCAGTGTTACTCATATTGCTGAAGGGAAAGTTGTCCAAGCTCAGGAAAAGTGCCTTTGCTTCTTTTTGCCCCCAGCAAACATGAAACACATGTGGCAGCAAGCTTTGCTGTATCAGGCAGTGAGCATCAGCTTAAAGCTTTGCAAGTAGCATGCTTTAAAAAAACTCCCACGTGAGAATGGGAATGACACCAGAGAAAACCTTCCAAGTGGGAACTGATTTCAAATTACTTGATCTGTATTTATTCTTAAGGCATAACAATAAAAGCAGTTTAAGCTGGTATAGTACACCTCTTTCCTAAGGAGCCTCAGGAATGCAAGGATATATAAACAGCCCACCCTTAAAGCAGAGAAATGCAGATCTTCCAGGCACACAATACACCAGCTTAAGAGATGCCAAAAATAAGCTGAGTCTAAAAATAAAGACAGAGACTAATGTAGCCAGCCAGAAATGTAGGTCCATTAGACTCTAGCCCAACACCCTCGTTAACTACATTTCTGCATCTGTGGGACATGGGTAGGATCTTAAATGACCTAATTTGGACCTTGGTTTTACATGCCAAAATTACTCCTCACACTGCTTGGATATCATATTAGCTCAAATAACATGGAGAAATGCTTCCTACTGCATGTAACCACACTGCTATTTGGAGTGTGTGAGTATCCCGTAATAGTCTCCAATGAAAAATCTGAGGAGGTAGGGATACTTCTCATTTGGTCATTTTTTTAAAGCTTTCAAATTGGTAACAGTCATGCTATTATTAGACAGCAGGAGGGAAATATGTTTTCCTTGTTTACTGCTGGACTAATTGTTCAGAGCTGCCTGTTTCTTATCTCTACAGCAGCTGCAAATGGGAGCCTGAGATATGTGGATGTTAATTGCAAAACGTTACCAGAATGACAGTGTTAAGTGTTCCATGGCTTCCATCACTCTAGCAAAGTATGTAGACTTGGAGCAACAAACTGGAGTCCTATTCCAAAGGGGTATCAGCATGTGTACACACACATGCAGACAGCAGGTTTGCTTTCAGTTTTAACAGCCTGGGCCATGACCCTGCTGGATGTTGTGAACTATCTTTCCTGGTACATTTGCTGTGAGCCATGCATAGTCCTCAAGATTAAATGAGAGGAAACAGTTAATAGGTATCTGCAGCAGCAATCACAAAAAGATGAAGTTGAGGGACCAACTCAGGTAAATCAACAGCACCACAGCGACTGCACTAGATGGTTCTCATGATTAGTGTGGCAATCAGGAAATTACAGTTTAATGTGTTTGCTGGAGGAAGCAGCACGAGAATCCTTCATGTACTTTAAAGACTGATTAAAACCCTATTGCCCCTTTTCAGCATTCAGGCACGCAAGGCAGCTTCTCAGCACCTGGCCAGCTACTTTCTGCAGGTAGAACAAAACCAAACATCTCCTGCAACAGCCCCACAGCCCTGACAATTGAGTGCCTGGGGCACCCAGAGTGGAGGAGGCTTTTGCAAAATCTAGCCCTTAGGTATCAGGTGCAAAACTGTCTCTTGTGGTTACGGCCTTTTACGTTGTCAGAGTGACAAGGTAGTCCTTTGGTCTTGAACAGCCTGCTGGACCTGGCAGTGGAGACTGCTAACATAATCCCCAACTAAAAAGTGCAGAAAACTCTCATCTTCTCTCAAGCTGATGAACATAAAAAACATTCCTATGAAATTAGATATAGCAGAGGTACTAAACAGAATACACAGAAGAAAATGAGGGTTATGTTTGGCATAGATGAGTGCTGCCTTCATAAAGCTGTGATCCTGTTTCAGCAGGGCTAACCCCTGTCCCCCTTCCTCCGTCCCCTGGGCCATATCTAAGCCTCCTGGAACTGCAACACATGGGTGAGAGGCTATGTAGGAAATCAAGAGTTGTGACAGGCTCCACTCTCTAGCCAAACCCCATTTATCCAAAAGTTGAGCTTGTTTCTTCCTATTCTTTTTCTCTTGTGGACCATGTAGAAAATTGTATAGAAGAACTGCTAGAATGTGTTAATTTTCAAAACAAAAAGGACAGCATCTCAATAGCACAAAAGCAGCCTCAATGACCTTATCACTGCTGCAAAACCTTTGCTATATACCAATTTCTATATGCATCCCTTCAGGCAAATATTTTACAACAAACTCATTAGCGGTGAGGAGTTACAGATAAGACAGCAGCTTTACTTGTTTTAATGTTAACAAATGTTCTGTCCACCAGTGCATCTACGCTGGCTGATACTTTAGATGTGGATCAGGGTGTAGGGTGGAATCCCTTCTCTATCTGTGCTTTTGGCTGCTGACCCATGTCTGGGAGCCCTCTTGATGCCTGGGACCAGGCTGAAGAGCAGCTGCCGGGCATCAGCATCTCCCCGGGGCAGGAAGTGGGTTGGCCTTGGTGTGACTTTCCATCCAGAAAACATTTTCCATCTCCTTTCCACCACCTACAAGTGACTGCAGCACCACAGAGTTAAAACACACCCAAAACGAAAGCACCTCGCGTGCCTCCAAAAAAAAGTTTTATGCTGGCAAATGCTTGCTAAAAATAGCCCTGTGCTTGTCTGTGAGAGCAACTGGAGGTCACTTATAGAAGAGGCAAAGAACTCACTTTGCTCAACTCTGTTTCTAGCCATCACAGCGAGGACAGGAAGTTTTAAAGTTTAATTTCCATGTGGTTCTATCTAAACCCCAACTGGAGGCAGCATGGTCGGGCTTGATTCCACTGCTAGTCAGAGCAGGAGCTTGCTTTCCAACTCCCATCCTCCCTTTTTTACAGGGAAGCAGGTAGGAGGAGATTCATTTCTTAATTAAATTTCCCCTGCCAATTTACATTACAAAGGGGAAATTGTTGCAAGAAGCTCACAAAACTTCCATAACCCTTAACCTATTGAAGAAAAAGTTGTACGGCTTTTTTCTAAAGCTGCCCAAAAGTACCATCGGGTTGTCCCAGGCCAAGTGATGAACAGCAAAAAACAGTTCAGGAATGGCACAGCTGGGATGAAAATCAGGAACATCTGCTCACAGAAAGTCAGGCGTTTGCCATCTCCCCTGGCTCTCCCTTTCATCTTCGGATTTTTTCATAAGCTCTTGTTCAAAGGGATGCCATCCCATGGGAAAATGACAACAAGAAAAAAACACAGACACTCAGCTAAGCCAGCAATAGTTGCAAGGGAAGAAAAATTCTTCATGGGAATCCCCCACATCTGAGAAGTAGAAGCAGAAATTCACCAGGGAAAAATTCAATGCTTTCAGCCCCACAGACAATGCCTTTTATCCATGTGGGCGCCTGCAGTTATCCAGTTTTCATTACCCACAGATGGCACAACAGCAAAGAATCATTAACAAGGGCCAGAGAAAGTCTGCATAATGGCAGAAGATGTAATTCTTTTTCATAAAAAGGTTTGTTCTATTATAGAAATATACCCATTGAAAGAGGCCTGTTTAGTCCTATGCCAGACTGATGTAAAGGAGTGGCTCAGAATTCTCCCGTTCATTCCAGATCCCACTGTACTGAAACAGAGTTAACACTTCCATAGCAGAGTCGAAAAACCCTCTCAACACTGAGGCAACACCTGCATACTTGCAGGGCTCGTGACAGTGCAACACCAGCAAGGTGCAGTATTACCCAAATCTCTTCAAAAAGCCATGCACCCCCAAGCAACAGCAGAGCAGATTTGCAGCATGATGATGCAGTTGCAGCCTCAGCATTGCCCTGAGTAATTTTGGTTCCCTGAGCTTCTTGCATGACCTTGCTACCCTGGGCTAGCTACAGAGCCTGTTCTTGCTCATCAAACTCCTAAGCTAGACCCTCTCACCAGCCCTCAGAACGATCCTCCCGGGGTCAGGGGTCTGCCCTTGCGCAGATGAGGGCCGTGGAGGAAAGCTGATGCACCACGCTGCACCTCATGGACGGTGGAGCCTCCAGGAGTGCGACCTCCACCGCTCTGTATGCTTTCACGCTGGCCTTCTGGCCTGAGACATCACAGCTCCTCTTTACAAACAGCAACTGATGGAAAGTCGCGGGGGGATGCAGGGTGCCAGCAGGGCCCGGCATGGTGGCCCCCAGGGAGCAAGGACCCCCGCAGCGAGCAAGGACCAAGGCAGCAGTGCGCACACCCGCAGCCCCGGTGGGGACGGGGCACCGAGAGCCCCATGACCCGGCAGAGCAGGGAAAGCCCCCCGGGAAAGCCAGCAAGGGGCAGCTGCCCGGGACGCTGCAGGGAAGTACCGACGAGGACGCCGGGGAGACGAGTACTTCCCCCTGACGTGGAAAAACGCCAAGTCCCCTCCCGAGGACGGCGGAGGGGAGGGAGGGGCTGGCCCTAGCCGATCCGCCCTCCCTGCCAGCGCCAGCGGCACCAAGCAGGACCGGACCTGTCGGTCAGGCTTTGAGTGGCTGGAAATTCCCATCCTCGGCAGCTCCTCCCCTGCAGAAATCCCCTGTCCGCGGTGTATATGCGAAGCGCCGCCGCCGCCTCCTCTCACTCGCAGCAAGCCGCCGCCATGATCAGCGCCAGCCGTCTCGCTGAGCCGCCGGTTATGGAGGGCTACGAGCAGCCAAAGAAAGACCGTCAGGGCGGGCTCCCGCTCGACGATCGCCACGACAGCGGCTTGGGCTCCATGAAGGAGGAGGACTACGGGCAGCTGGTGAAGGAGCTGGAAGACATACGCCTGCAGCCCAGCGAACCGCCCGCCTGGGCACAGCAGCTGACGGAGGACGGCGACACGTAAGTGAGGGTCGGGAAAGGTGGGGTTGAGGAGCATGGACGTGGCGGGGACATGGCACGGTGGGAGCGGGACAGGATGTGCTGCTGGCGGGGAGGCGCCGGCCGGGCGGCGGTGGGGAGGGAGGGGAAGGGAGGAGGAGGGCGGAAAGTCCCTGGAGGGGCGCCAGGGAGAGGCGGCTCCGCGGCGCGGAAAGCCCCGGCCGCCGAAAGCCCCGGCTTGCGACACATGCGCATGACCCGGGCCCTCCTCGACGCTGCTGGGGGGTTTAACGTGGGGTTTGACGTGGGATGTTTAGGCTTTATTATTTCCTCCCCTGCAGCTTTCTCCACTTGGCGATTATTCACGAGGAAAAAGCCCTGAGCCTGGAGGTGATCCGGCAGACGGCCGGGGACTGTGCTTTCCTGAATTTCCAGAACAACCTCAGCCAGGTACTTGCACCTCCACAGTCCCAGATACAGATCAGCCCCTGCACCCCATAAAGGCTGTCTGAGGAACTGTCTCCCCCCACACACACACTTTTATTTTATTTTTGATCGATGGAATCAATTACATCGTAGCCTGCTTGAATCAATGCCTACATTCAGGCAAGTCCACAGCTGGCTCCAGCCAGCGTTACTACACTTCCTCTACCCTGAGAGTGGCACTTAACACCCGCATTTTTCAAATGTGATGCAATGGATTGCATCCCTCTTTACTGGGATGTTAATGATACCTTTCATACAGATTGACTGTTGGGTATTCAGAGAACCCTAAGTTCATCACTTCTAGACTAAAGGGCAACTATACAATACGTTGGGAAGCATAAAGAGCTGAGTTCAGGAGGTGTGATTTTAACTAGGGGAGCAAACCACCAAGTGGTTGAGGGGTCTGTCCAGATGTTGCTGCCAGGTTTGTGGCATAACTACAGGTCTGCTTTTTTTCCTTTGTCTGCAGACTCCTCTTCACCTGGCAGTGATCACCAACCAGCCTGAAATTGCTGAGCATCTTCTGAAGGCTGGATGCAACCTGGAAATCAGGGACTTCCGAGGAAACACCCCCCTGCACATCGCCTGCCAGCAGGGCTCCCTCAGGAGTGTCAGTGTCCTCACTCAGTACTGCCAGCCACACCACCTCCTCGCTGTCCTACAGGCGACCAACTACAACGGTACGGGCACGCTGCTGTACATCAATGTCGGTGTGCTGTGCTGAGGTTAGGGTTGCTGTTCCATAGAGCCCAAAGACATCTGGAGAGGTGGAGGAGGATCATTACACCTGATTGAGAGTTGGGAAGCCCGAAGCACACAGCAGTGCCTTGACTTCTTCAAGATGTCACTTAGAAGCCTCCTCACTGTTGATTATTGGCTCTGGCTTTGAATTTTGCATTTTTAGCAAGTAGTTGCGCAGTGCTCCTTTTTTCTTGGGTTGCAGTAAATTGCACTCAAACACTGGAGTAAAGCCTCTAAGAGATCTTTTCAAAATCCAACCCTGTTATTCGTACTTACTGGAAGCTGGAAGGCTTTTATGGAAAATACCCTTTTGCCATGGATGAATCGCAAACTTAGATATCATCCTGTCCTACTGTCTTGATTTTAACTGAATGCTAGGACATGAGGTTAAACTTACTCAAATTTTCCCTTAATTTGTGTTTTGCAGGACATACATGTCTCCATTTGGCATCTATTCAAGGATACCTTGCTGTTGTTGAATACTTGCTGTCCTTGGGAGCAGATGTAAATGCTCAGGTAAGTAATGTATATAGTGAATTTAACTGAGCTGGGCTGTGTAGTTAGAATCAACAGATCTGTCACAGACCCTGTTTTTCCTAACACACCAAACCTTGTGTTATTTTCATGCAGGAACCATGCAATGGCAGAACTGCGCTACATTTGGCTGTCGACCTGCAGAATTCAGACCTGGTATCACTTCTGGTGAAACATGGGGCAGACGTGAACAAAGTGACCTACCAGGGATACTCCCCGTATCAGCTCACGTGGGGAAGAGAGAATTCCAGCATACAGGAACAGCTGAAGCAGCTGACCATGGCCAACCTGCAGATGTTGCCAGAAAGTGAGGATGAGGAGAGCAGTGAATCGGAGCCTGAATCAACAGAGGATGAAGTAAGTAGCTGTTTGCACCTTTTCAGGAGAAGAGGGAATCCTGTCCCTTGTAGGTTTTCTCATGGTGCTCCAGTGATCTCTTATCTATGTAACAGATGGGTATAAATTGCCCATAAAGTAAGATTGCACTATCAACCATCAAGCATATACATAGAAAAAGAATAAAAGGTAAAAAATAACCTAAGGGAATGTTGCTTCATGCAACACCGTTCTGTTTGCTGGTGCCTACAGAACCTGTGAAATACAATAAAGCTAATGGATGGTTTTCTTCTCCCTAGCATTTGTTTTCCTAACGTTCTTAGTGCTGTTAAATGGCAAATGTAACCATTTCAGTGTAGAAATTTTCCATATTGCTAAAAGTCAGGGCATGCTGAATTTGGCAGTTAGCCCAGAGTGGATGCGATACTCCCAGTCAGAGGTTTGCATTAACAGCCTTTTGTTTTTTTTTCTTGCAGCTTATGTATGATGACTGCCTTATTGGAGGACGACAGCTAACATTTTAAAGCAAAGCCTTCTGTGAAAAGAAGTGACTGTGCACATATGTATAGAAAAAGAACTGACTTTTCATTTAAAAAGAAAGTCACAATGCAGAGGGAGGAACCAGGAGGAGGATATTACACTGCCCAACAAGGAGCACATAGTTGTGACAGAATGGTTCCAGGTTCTGGCTTGTGCTTAAATACAGGAGTGGGATGTGTAACACCAGTAAGGATCTGTGATTATTCACACCATCTGATAAAGAGCCACACAGCCAATGTTCTCAACCCTGTGAAGGCAGCCGCCTGCATGTCTAACCTGCTATCAGCAAGCTCTTGTGGCATCAAGTACCACAAGGAATGCGTGTCCTCTCATGACAAAGCAGGCATGTCTTAGCACCCCATCTTCTCAGACACTTTGTGTTAACGTGTGTTGGGCTGGTGGCACTACCTGGCCTTCCTGACCAACCTCGGCTGCTCTGAGTGTCATGTCCCAGGCAGAAGAGGCAAGCCAGGGCACTGATGACCTCCTGGCTGTTAGGAAAAGTAGCAATAATGTTAACTGTGGGCATTGGAAACAGTATGTTTCACACCATGTGTGTCATAGCAATTGTGTATTGTGTAAATACTGTAAATTTTTGTTTATAATTATTTTGGTACCTGTGAGATATGTATTTATTAAAAAAAGTCAGATTACTGTACCTGGTTTGTGAAATGGTTCATTGCACCCCTCATTGTCCTGAGATACTGGGAATCCACCTGCTTTGCTTTTTAAGAAATATTTAACACCTTGTGGACCAATGGGGTCACAGGCTCAGGGGTTTGAGGTGATTTACCTCAGCAGCAGGAGATATCTAGGAGCTTGCAGCTCTCAGCCCTTCTGCTGCAGCTAATTTTGGGAGATGTGGGTGGTGTTTCCTGTGCCTGTGTCAGCAGGTGGGTCGTAGAGCTGGGGTTCCCCCTCTGTCACCCAAGCACCAGGTCTCTACTGCCACAGAGGCTGATTGTGGCAGCATCTTCCCGCCCTCCTGGCACCTTTGTTCCAGATCCAATACACAGCAGCTCCTGCCAGGACTTGCCGGTGGAGGCTGGAGTTTGCAGCCCTGCTTGCCCTCTGTTTATCACCTGGCTCAGCTCTGGTTTGAACTTGGACACCTTCGGATTTTCCAAAGGGGATTTCCGCAGGAAGAAGGGAGCACATGCCTGGGAACACGTGCTGCTGCCTTCCATCCCTGAATTTAAGGCATGGGGGCCTCTCCACCCTCCCTGCTGCAGGAGTTACAGCTCTACCCTGTCCAGTGCAGAGCAGTGGAGGATGTGGTTTTAACCCACTTCAGTTACTCCAGTTTATTTCCCTCCAGCATTCTAGGTGATGGAATCACTTCGATGAAATCCTCACCTGCACCTGATTATCTGTTGGCAGCATAGGATTAATTGTAGCCACAGATTTTAACCCATTGTGTGACTATGCAAAGGATGTGTTGCATGAAGGGTGACCGTGCTCCATTCCTCTGTGCTGGGGATGGGACACGGCAGAGCTGCTGACGCAGGATTTTGGCTCTCCCAAGAGTGTTGGCCAGAGGACTTGTGTGCTGCTGGCACCCAGCCCAGCTCAGGCCAGTGGAGAAGGCCAGAGTTCCAAACTACACAGGGACACCCATTCCCTTTTCTGCTCTGCTCTCCCAAGGGGTTCCCGACACATGACCTGCTCTAAGGAAGGGTCTCTGTTATGAGGAAGAGCACCACAGCCGGCTGAGTGCTTCCCAATTTGCATGGGAGCCAAAGGACATTGTGGAAAGGATTATATAAAATTGTCATCCTGAGTCATTCTTATTTCCCTTCCACTCTCATTGCATGAGCTTAGCCCAGGTGTATGCCCTGGAACTTCCTCCTGACAGGGCCATGCCTGCATTGCAAACCTGCAAAGTTTTCCAGGTGTGGGACTGGGTAAGAAGCTGCCAAACTCTTCTTTTTGGGAATTCACCCTCCTCTCCAAGTGGCCATTAAATCTGAGCTGGGATTGGGAAAAGCGAGGGGAGGGTTGGGGGGGGGGCATGGTGTACCACCTGCAGCAAACGAAGAATCCGGGGTGATTTTCAGCCTTTCTTGACTAAACACAATGTTGCCACAGCTAGAATAAAGAAGGCAATGTTCCCCTATGAAGCTACACTTCAGTTTCCCCTTTGCAAAACAGAAGCTGGAAATGCTGCCAAGGCCTTGCGGAGGCATTCACCAGCTACTGGTATCAGTGTTCTGGAGCTGCTCACATACATGGCTGGACCTATTATGCAAATATTTAAATAGATACCATCTGAATGCTAATACTTCTTATTCGAAGGCCAGAGGGAGGAAAGAGTAGTTATCTCTAGTGCCAGGTTGGTCAAGTAGTTTCAGAGGCAGCAGCAGGTTCCCTGCTGCCCATTGCAACATTTAGACAAATAGTATCTCAGGAAGGTGCTGTTACAATCTTGCAAGGATGCTATGATGACTTAATAAGTTAAATGCTGTACTATACAAGGAAGTTTTGCAGCTAAACAAATCATTGCTAAGGTACTGCACGCCGGTTATGCCACTGTTTGCCTCCACCAGTCATGCACAAGTAATCTAGTGTCATATATGGAGAAATCACAGGTAAAGCAAGTAGGATGGAGATGAGCTGGAGAATATATGTTAGTAAAATAGGTTGGGACGTGTTGAAATGGGGCATAGGGCAATAGGATGGGGCTACGGAACTGATGGACCACGGTAGAGCAGTTGATATCATCTAACTGGACTTGTGCAAAGCATTCGACACTGTCCTACATGACATCCTTGTCTCTGAATTGGAGATACATCAATTTGATAGGTGGATCACTTGGTGGATAAAGAACTGGCTGGATGGCCACAACCAAAGACTTGTGGTCAATGGCTCAATGTTCAGCTGGAGACCAGCTACGAGTGCTGTCCCTCAGGGATTGGTGTTGGGACTGGTCTTGTTCAACATCTTTGTCGGTGACATGGACAGTGGGATGGAGTGCGCCCTCAGCAAGTTTGCTGATGACACCAGGCTCTGTGGCTTGGTTGATACGCTGGAGGGAAGGAATGCCATTGAGAGGGACTTTGACACACTTGTGAGGTGGGCTGATGCCAATCTCATGAAGTTTAACCATGACAAGTGCAACGTCCTACACCTGGGTCAGAGCAATCCCAGGCACAGCTACAGGTTGGGCAGAGAAAAGATTCAAAGCAGCCCTGAGGAGAAGGATTTGGGGGTACTGGTTGATGAGAAAATGAACATGAGCCAGCAGTGTGCTCTTGCAGCCCAGAAAGCCAACTGTATCCTGGGCTGCATGAAAAGGAGTGTGACCAGCAGGTCGCAGGAGGTGATCCTGCCCCTCTACTCTGCTCTCATGAGAATTTGCAGTATTGTGTGCAGTTCTGGTGTCCTCAACATAAAAAGGACATGGAACTGCTGGAACAAGTCCAGAGGCAGGCCACGAGGATGATCAGGGGACTGGAGCACCTCCACTATGAAGACAGGATGAGAGAGTTGGGGCTGTTCAGCCTGGAGAAGAGAAGGCTGCATGGAGATCTCCTAGCAGCCTTCCAGTATCTGAAGGGTGCTTATAAGGATGATGGGGAGGGACTCTTCATGAGAGACTGTAGTGATAGGACAAGGGGGAATGGGTTCAAACTTAAAGAGGGGAAGTTTAGATTGAATATAAGGAGGAAATTCTTTACTGTAAGGGCAGTGAGGCACTGGAATGGGTTGCCCAAGGAAGTTGTGAATGCTCCATCGCTGGCAGTTTTCAAGGC
>JASSUY010031612.1:0-33931 GCA_032466535.1 Forpus xanthops | reverse complement strand
GGGGGGGAGTGAGAACTGTTTGAGGGGTCCCAAACCACGACACTCTCCTATGAAAAGAAACTAAGAGAGTTAGGTTTGTTCAGCCTGGAGAAGAGAAGGCTTAAGGGAGAACTTACAGCAGTCTTCCAATACCTAAAGTGGCCTACAAGAAATCTAGAAAGGCACTTTTTACAAGAGCATGGTAGTGATAGAGCAAGGGGGAATAGCTTTAAACTGAAAGATGGCAGATTTAGATTAAATACAAGTAAGAAATTCTTTACTGTGAGAGTGGTAAAGCACTGAAACAGGTTGTCCAGAGTTGTGGATGCCCACCCCTGGATGTGTTCAAGGCCAGGTTGGATGGGGCTTTGAGCACCCTGGTTAAGTGAGACATGCCCCTAGCAGAGGATAGGAATTTGATGATCTTTCAGATCCTTTCCAGCCCAAGCCACTTTATGATTCTCTGATCTAGCCTCAGCTACTGATCAAAGACATTTTAGGCATTTGTTTTTATTTCTTCTACGGTTAAAACAAATACCTCTCTGTCCATTACCAGTAGTTCTCATGAGTTACCAAAATGGTTGGGTTCATTATTAAAGTTGTAGGTTTCAGGACCAAATCCTGTTTATTGTACATCAGAAGAGTGGAATAAGTGCTTTCTTGAAGGCAGTTACTGTAGATTTAGATGGATCTCACTGAGCAAAATCTAGACCTTTTCTTGTGGAAAAGTCAGCTTTCATAGAAAACAAATAGTGTCACTATCTGTGCTTGTGCAGTGTATGCTTGGTGATCATCAGTAGTCCCTTTGTTGAATCTAATGTACTATCTCTATTGCAAATAAAAGCTGCAGAAAATTGCGACCAAGAAGCTAAGGTGATAACAGTCATTCTTTCATGTACAGTACCATACATTTCTGTCATTTGACTATAAAAGAAGACTCAAGGCCTGGAAAAAATAAAATAAATCTTTGATTACAAAGCTTGGTAGTTTTAGACACTTCTTTGCCAGAAAGAAGTAAAAAAGAAAAAAAAAAAAAAAACACAAAAACCCACAAACTAACAAAAAGAAAAAAAAAGGAAAAATATTTGAAAGAGAGAGAAAAAAAAAAGGAGAATAAATAAAAAAAAAGGAAAAGCTTATTTTTTATCAAGCAATTAAAACAGAGTTTAGTCCCACATTACTTCTACCTGACAGGTTCTATACATTTGATAGTCTGCTCCTGAAAGCTGCAATTTTGACTGTAAGATTTATCATCTTGTCACAGAGTAATGATAATTTGCATGTGCTCTCCTAGCCTATGCTATGTTAATTTACTGTTGGAACTTAATTAGCCTTTTGCCACCAAGTGATTAAGATGCACCCTGTTTTATCCAAAAGTCATATCCTGCTTTTAACACACTATCAGTCTATTCACATTCTCATGGCTGGTTTTTATAACTGCCTGTAAAACTGTCCTTTATAAACTTAGAAATTCAAGGCTGTTCGGCTGCTCAGAAAAAAAACAGTTGTGCAAGAGCACATTTCATACAGTAGCTTAACAACCTTCCAAAAAAAATATGAAACTGTAAATCTGACAATGAATAACACAGTCTATGAGCTAAGGGACTAGTTGAGCTTTGTATCTTGCCTAAAGAGACCACTGGACAATATTGCCCCTTGGTTTTCTCAAAAAATAGATTATACCTGCATCCATTCTAGTTATGTACATGACAAGAGTCCAGTAATAGACTAAGCATATTGATCACTGTAGTGCAAAGCACTTTTTTATTACATGCTAGAGTGGCTGAGCAGGCACAAAAACTTTTATACCTCTCCAAATGAAAACTCAATATTTTTTCCATTGTCAAGGTTGTAATTTGCATTTACTGGTCTTATACTCAGTATGGAATAACATTAAGGAACTCTGATTGGATTTATCATGGGTTTTGTCATTTAAAGCTGTTGGTTTAGTAACAAAAAAAATACATAGATAATCAAACTCAATTTATTTATCTTTGTATTCAATGGGTAAAATGTATATTTTTTACTGAGATTGTATTTATATATTCCAACTAGAAATTAACTTTTTTTTATATGCATTTGAAGTGATGTAGCTGTCAGACTTCTTGGTTTCTTCCACATGTTTTGTTGATGTTCAGATCTGCTGGTATCACTGAGATACAGGGTAATTACCCTGATGTAAAGAATTCAAAACATAATAAAATGTTATAATAAAAAAAATGAGGGGAATAAAATATATCATTGATTATTTTACAAGGATGATAATGCAAAAAATTAATTTCCTGATTTCTACTTTTTTAAAGAGATGCCATTCATTATTGTCCAGAAACCACAAAAGATCTACATAGCTTGTTGAAAGTGTTTAAGATGAGGTCTATTGACATAGGTATTGCAATATTAAAACTAATTTACAGGAAGCAAAACTGAAATTTCTTTTCCTGTGTCATAGTATGAATGTTAAAAAAAAAAAAAAAGTCCAGAATTTTTCATGTGCTTATCTGCATAATGATATAATAAAAACTTTCAACAGCTGGCCAATTAAACAAGAAAATATCTAACACTCATATATATGTGGTCTTTAATATGACAGTTCCTCGGGTAAACTAACTTAATGTTAGAATCACCTTTATTTTTCTATGTCCTAGCAAGCTGTCTTCTGGCTGACATCCAATATTGGGATTCATAGAGTATTGTTTCTCTCCCTACCTACTTAGAAAGACTGAATCTTGTAATAGGATTGGCACTCATTCTATTTTCATTTGAACAGCCATAGGCGAAATGCTCACATGCTAATTGTTCTGAAACAGTGGGCATTCATATTACCCTGCTCAAAAACCCAAGGAAAGTAACACTGACACACTTGCTGGAAGAACATGATCACCTCACTTACCCAGCAACTCCTAGACTTTCACAGTGCTTTTCCCCTCATATTTGACTCAACAATTATTTGGATAAAAAAAGATGTCAAACCTGTGTTGTAAACAGTTTCAGTCAAACTTTGTACCTCATGCCACATAAAGACAGTATCGACTGTCATTTAAGAAACCCCTTATCCTCAAGAATCAGTGCTTCCATGTTACACAGTATCTCACAGGCAGCCCTTCTTAGGGATATTGAGTATTCATTTGAAATTCCCTCAGCAGTCGGAGACGATTTAGGCCAACAAAATCATTTCCTCAGAAGTGTGCTCACAGAATCATGGAGTCATAGAATAGTTGGGATTCAAAAAGAACTTAAGATTATCAACATCCAAGCCCCCTGCCATGGGCAGGGACACCGCACAGCAAACCACATCACCAAAGGCTCTGTCCAACCTGGGCCTTGAACACTGCCAGGGATAGAGCATTCACAACTTCCCTGGAAAACTGTCATGGTTTAAATCATAAATCACACAGACCACTAACTCAGTCCCCCCTCTTTCTTTCCCCAGTCCCAGGGGGATGGGGAGGAGAATCAAAAGAATGCAACTCCCACAGGTTGAGAGAACAGTTTAGTAACTAAGTCATAACTGCTACAACCAATAATAAAAATGGCAAGAGAAATACAGGGAAAGATAATACAACTGCCCACCACCGATATCCATCCTGACCAAGCAGTGCACCCCCAACCTTCCTTGTCTCTGCCTTCCATTCTTATACCTTGGGCATGACATGCTGTGGTATAGAATATCTCTTTGGTCAGTTTGGGTCAGGTGCCTTGTTTCTACTTCCTCCTGGCTTCCCCTCCTCCCTGGGAGAGCATGTGGCTCAGAAAGTCCCTGGTCAGACCAAAACATCACTAAGCAATAATAAAAACCATGGATTTTATCAGCTCTGTTCCCAAGCCGAAAGTCAAAACCACAGTGCTGCACCAGCTACCAAGAAGGAGAAAAATAACTGCTGCTGCTGAACCCATGACACCAACCCATTCCAGTGCTTTGTCACCCTCACAGGAAAGAACTTCCTCCTTATATCCAATCTAAACTTTCCCTGTTTATGTTTTAATCCATTACCCCTTGTCCTCTCACTACAATCCCTCATGAAGAGACCCTCCCCAGCATCCTTATAAGCCCCCTTCAGATACTGGAAGGCTACTATGAAGTCTCCATGTAACCTCTTCTCCAGGCTGAACAGCCCCAACTTTCTCAGCCTATCTTCATACGAAGGGTGCTCCAGCCCCCTAATCATCCTTGTGGCCCTCCTCTGCACTTGTTCCAACATTTGCATGTCCTTTTTTTTGTTGAGGACACCAGAACTGTACACTACACCAAGTGAGGTCTCATGAGAGCAAAGTAGAGGAGTAAAATCCCCTTGTTTGACTTGCTGGTCATGCTCCTTTTGATGCAGCCCAGGGTACGATTGGTTTTCTGGGCTGCAAGCACACACTGAAGACTGCTGGATCATGTTTATTTTCTCATGAACCAACACCCGAAAGTCCTTCTCTACAGGGCTGTTCTGAATCTCTTCTCTGCCCAGTTTCTAGCTGTGCCTGGGATTGTATGACCTTGCACTTCGTTTGATTAAATTTCATGAAGTTTATGTTGGCCTGCCTCACAGGGTCCCTCTGGGTGGCATTCCTTCCCTCCAGCATATCAGTCAAACCACACAGCTTGGTGTCATTGGCAAACTTGCTAAGGAGACACTCAATCCCACAAAAATCACCAACAAAGATGCTGAAAAAGACGGTCTCAACACCTATCACTTAGAGACACCACTCGTTACTGATCTCCAGCTGGACATTGAGCCACTGAGCACAACTCTTTGCATGCGGCCATAGAGCCTGTTCTTTCTCCACCAAGTGGTCCATCTCTCAAATTGATGTCTCTCCAATTCACAGGCAAGGATGTTGTGCAGGACAGTGCTGAATGCTTTGCACAAATGCAGGTACTTGACATCAACTTCTCTACCCCTGTCCATCAGCTCCTTTGCCCCATCATAGAAAGCTACCAAATTAGTCAGGCAGGATTTCCCCTTAGTGCAGCCATGCTGGCTGTCACCAAGCACTTTGTTGCTTTTTCATGTGCCTTAGCATGCTTTCCAGGAGAATCTTCTCCAAGATTTTGCCAGGCGCAGAGGTGAGACTGACTGGTCTACAGTTCCCCAGCTCATTAATTTTCCCTTTCTTGAAAATGGGGGTTATATTTCCTTTTTTCCAGTTGTTGGGAACTTCACCTGACTGCCAAGATTTTTCAAATATGATGGACAGTGGCTTAACAACTTCGGTTTCCAGCTTCTTCAGCACTCACACATGGATTTCATCAGGTTCCATGAACTTGTACACATTCAGGTTCTTAAGATGGTCATCTACCTGATCCTCTCCTACAGTGGGCCTAAGGTCTTCATTCTCATTGTCCCAGCATTTGCCTTCCAAGACTTGGGTTCTGTGGTTACAGTATTTGCCAGTGAAGACTCAGGCAAAGGAGTCATTAAGAACCTCAGCCTTCTCTGAATCCAGGATACCCAGATCTCTTGATAGCTTCTGGAGAGGGCCCATGTGGTCTCTAGTCTGTCTTTTATTTGCAATGTACCTGTAGTATTTCTTCCTGTTTTCTTTCACATACCTAGCCAAGTTTAATTGTAACTAGGCCTTAGCTTTCCTAGCCTGGTCCCTAGCTTCCCAGACAACATCCCTGTATTCTTCTCAGGCCACTTGTCCTTGCCTCCTCATTTTATAAGCCTCTAAGTTTCCTCAGCAACTCCTTATCTATCCAAGGAGCTTTCCCGGCCCTCCTGCTGCACTTCTAATCAGGACTCAACACTCCTGAGCTTGTAGCAGGTGATCCTTGAATATCAACCAGCTCCTTTGCAAGTTAAAATTTTGACATGTTGAGGTGACTAGAAAGAGAAGTTTATTGAGATAAGTTTGCTTAGCTGTTGAAAAATCAAGATATACCAAAAAGCAAACCACATATTTTGCAGGGAGAGAACTTGATTTGCAAAAGAGAAGGATGGAATCCAACAGCTGTTCAAGAGATATTTTGTGCATTTTACATTAGGTCATCTGACAAACAGTGGGTAGGACTTGAATATGAAATTGAAAAACCTGGCATTCTGCCATCCTAGCCTCCTGTCCTAACAATTGCACTTATGAAATGCATTTGTTATTTCTATATCTCTATCTAGCATGCATATGTGTTTCTTTGGTTTGGTTTAATACAAAAAAGAAAGAGCCTTAACAACAATTCAGTCACTGTGTATATGATAGACTCATAGATTCATAGAAGGGTTAGGGTTTGAAAGGACCCTAAAATCACCGAGTTCCACTCCCCTGCCATGGGCAGGGATACCTTCCACTAGACTAGGTTGCTCAAGGCTCTGTCCAGCCTGGCTTTGAACACTTTCAGGGACAGAGCATTCACAACTTCTTTGAGCAACCCATTCCAGTGCCTCACTGCTCTCACAGTAACAAATTTCTTCTTTATGTCTTACCTGAGCTTCCCCTGCTGAAGCATTAACCCATTACCCCTTGTCTTGTTACCACAGTCCCTGATGAAAAGCCTCTCTTCAGCACCCTTGTAGGCCCTTTTGAGATACTGGAAGGCTGCTAAGAAGTCTCCACACAGCCTTCTCTTCTCCATAGTGAACAGCCTCTATTTTCTTAGCCTGTCTTCATATGGGATGTGCTTTAAGCATCTGATCACCTTTGTAGCTATCCGTGGCACTTGCTCTAACAGTTCCATGTTGTTCTTACATTGGGGACACCAGAACTATATGCAGTATTCCAAGTGGAGTCTCATAAGAGCCAAGCGGCAGAATCTCCTCCTTCAGCCTGCTGGTCACACTTCTTTTGATTTAGCCCAGCACACAGCTGGCTTTTCAGGGCATACAGCGCACACTGCTGGCTCATGCTGAGTTTCTTGTTGACCAACACCCCCAAGTACTTCTCCACAGGGCTGCTCTGAATCTCTTCTCACAGCCTGTAGTTGTGCCTGGAATTGCCCTAACCCAGGTGTAGGACCTTGCACTTGGCTTGGTTGAGCTTCATCAGCTCCTTTGCCCCATCATAGGAGGCCACCAAATTGGTTTGGCATCTTTTTTTTGTAATAAATTTTCTATTTATCATTGTCTTTTTGCAGTATAATTTTAACTATAAAAAGCTGCTGCAAGACATAGCTGTCAGTGACATCATCTTATAGAAAAAGAAAAATCGCAAGAAATCACTATCCCCACTACAGGCATTTCCGGAAATCATTAGTCTATGAAGAAAGCTTTATCCATTTATTATTATAACAACTTATCATAGTTCAATAAAAAACAACCCAAACAAAACCAAATAACAGTTCTACAAAAGTGATTCTTCTAACTTTAATGTTTTAGCGAGTATTCTTAATTGACTGCTTAATTATATGCTGATTATTTTGGCAGCAGAGTTAGATTCTTACTAGAAGAAAATGTATTATCTCCCATACTAAAATGTTTATGCAGAAATATGTTTATGGGTGAAAGCATCAAATCTTTTTTTGTGACAGTTGAGTCACTTCTGCTTATGGCTTAACTTCAAGTGCTTAAAATACAAAATTCTTTTTCAGCTGAATATTCCAATTTGAGCCCAAACCATAGCTTCCTAAGCTTTTTCCTTCATACATTAGTATACTATTCAGGGGTGAAGAGAAGCGTGTTATAGTTATGCTGATACAGTTCTTCACAAAAGGGGTTCTGTTGAAAGATTTTGAGCTGTTTCACATTATATTAAGACAAATTTAACTAAGCCCAAATACATCCATACAAAAAAAAAGAAGCAGTTATAGTAGTAGTATTTACCCTTTATCCAAAGATTCATCTGATAAATTGTTGTAGAAAGCGTGTATTCGATGTGCTCATGACCACTACTCTGAGTTGCCAAGCAAAGCACTAATCATGTGCAGTTATGAGATAGGCTGTTTCTCTTCATTTGACAGATTAGCCCTTTAAGAGTAGAATTTTCCCAAAAACTAAGACAGATAATAACTGAGAATATTCAACTTGGAAAATGGTTTCAAAAGAAAGCCAATACAGATGAAACTTATCTCTCTATAGCTCTTGCAAATACATCCTTGCTGCCATAAAATCTTAGAGCATAACATTGCAATTTGATTGCATCCAGACACAACAGAGCTCTTCTGCCATTCTTACTGCACACACGCCTGGCCTCTGCTTTGTAATTTCATATCTTCAAATGTTTTTGCAGCCCACAAGGGGTCCAAGAATTTCCAAGACTGACACATTTTTTATAGCTAAGGATAGAAGTGGAAAGCCAATTATAATAGCTTCCCTACAAGGCCCTGTGGTGTTTGAATCTTTGTAACCCTTGTGGCTTAGTTTTCTCTGAACTTCACTGTTAAATTTCTAAAGAGACAGCCCTTTAAGGTGGTCGCCATTTTCTGAATCAGAACTGATGAAGACGACTGTGGAGGAGACACGCTGTGCTCTTGCAGGGGGGGTTTATTACAGTTACTTCTGCTTTGTTAAATCTAAACTTTCAAAATGAAGTCAAGGTGAAGACAGTTACACTACACAGTCACTTCTCATTTCAACTAAAAGTATTAGAGTGAAAACGTTTCTTAAGAGGTTGTATATGCTTATATACATATATATATATACATATATATGCTTACATACATATAGTCTGTCCTTTCCCCCACTTTGCTAGAAACTGAACTGTTAAAATACTATACTCTGAAGTCCAAATGTTTAATACTGTGAACTGGATGAAAAAGAATGTGTGCCTTGTAAATAATTAATGAATCTTCTTGAAGTTTAATGATATGACTCAGAATGAAAACCAATTAAATCGAATGTCTTCTGAGTGACAGGAAAATTATTTCACAAACAGTTTCCTTCTACATCAAATGGAGAGCAGCTTAAAAATTAAAAAAACCCAGCTTAATTTAATGAGTGACCTTGAAGGGACAAAAAATGGGCTCTAGAATAAAAGCTATTCAGTAGCCTTAGGGGGAGAAAAAAATACTCATTTGTACTAACTAAACCTCAGAAATTGATTTCTAAAATGAAATACAACATTCTCAGGAAATATTAAATAAAAAAATCAGTAAATATTCAATAGAAACTCAGTAAATATTCAATAGAAACTCCTGCTTTTTAAGGAATTGCAACTGGGTGTGCTTCTTCCCCACATCACTCACAGGGACCAGTCTGACCTTTCTTCCCATAACCCTGTACAACTGATGATAACCAGTGGCAACCATAAAAGACATGCATAGTCATGATGTCTGCTGGATTCTGGGGAACCAGAAAACACAGTAGTCAAGGGCTAATTTGAGCAATGCATCCACCCTAACTATAGCGCTGGTCAGTGTCTAAAATCATAGAATCATAGAATGATTTGGGTTAGATGGGACCTTAAAGCTCATTTAGTTCCAACCCCCCCAGCCATTGGTAGGGACACATTTCACTAAACCAGATTGCTTAGAGCTCCAGTCAACCAGACCTTGAACATTTGCAGCTTCTCTGGGCAACCTGTGCCAGTGCCTCACCACTCTCAGAGTAAAGATTTTTTCCTAATCTCTTGTCTAAAACTATTATCTTTCAGTTTAAAACTATTCCTCCTTGTCCTATCACTATATGCCCTTGTAAAAAGCTCCTCCCCAGATTTCTTGTCATCCCCCTTCAGGTACTGGAAGACTGCTCAAAGATCTCTGAGCTTTCTCTTCTCCAGGCTGAACAACCCCAGCTCTCTCAGCCTGTCATTATAGGAGAGGTGACGCAACATTCTGATCATCTTTGTGGCTCTCTTTTGGATTCACTCAAGCAGTTCCACTTCCCTCTTGCGTAGGGTACTCCAGTGTTGAATGCAGTATTGCAGGTGGGGTCTCATGAGAGTGGAGTTCTCATGAAGACTAGGGGTTCCCTTCATGGTTCTTTTTGTTCAGACTCCTGGCCACTGTTTTCCCCATGCTCCAGTACTGGAGGCATTTTCTTTGGAGATACCTTGTGGGAAAAACTAACAAACAACCTTTAGCCAAGTTTGGAAAAAAACTAACCTCTGTAGTATGCATACAAATATGAATATTAGACAATCATCCCTAACATACTGAGCTACACAAGAGCCCTTTGAGTTCTGCATAGCAGCAGGATCTCTCTTCAGTAGGGACACCTTTAAAGGTTAGGCCTGCCACAGAGATCCCTTACTCCTCAATATTGAGAGATTCCTTGCCACAACATGTCCTCAATAAGTTACTAATAGCTTGTTAAACTTTGTAAACTTTGCTAAGATGGTATGCTATATTGATCATGTACATATAATCCTTTAGTCATAAACCATTGACTAAGTAATTCTGGAACTAGTTTTGGATCTGGCAGCACTTAGGCTCCTCTGAGTAGGAGTTTAGAAAATAAGGGTGTTGCATCTGAACCTCATGACTTAAGCAGAGTACGTCCCCTATGTGTCTGACTTATTCTGTCCTCTGTGTAGTAAATAATCAACTGTACCATGCCACTGACTCGTTATATCATTATTGCATTTACTATCAAGCTTTGTTAAATTGTCATTTTAAATCAATAGATATATTGTTGCTTTTCTCTTACAAGTGAAGTGCATCACTTCATCCATGACAAGAGTGTCTGCTAAATGGGAAATGCAGTCATGCAAATTGCATGTGAGATATTTCACTGACCAACAGAAACATCGGAGAAAATTATGTGGGAAAATAAATGAGAAAATATAAACAATTGTGGCCTTTAAGTTATCACAATTAACAATTAGCAGAAATACAAAAGCAGATAGTAGATGTAGGCAGAGCTATTCCCTTAAGAGAAATACCATTACAGCTGCTACACAGCTACCATTTTATATGTCTGTACCTCACAGACAATGCAGTCATCTAGGTATCTACTTTTATATTAAAATTATTTTTTGGAAGCTCTGCAATTTTATAGAAATGCCACCATTTTTCAAGGTTTTTAGAGAATCATAAAATAGTGTTGGAAAGGACCTTAAGACCATCTAATTCCACCCCTCCCCCATCGTGGGCAGGGACACCTCCTGCTAAACCCTGTCACCCAAGGCTCTGTCCAACTTGGCCTTGAGCACACTAAGTATCTCAAATTTATGCTAAGTTACAAGCTTGACATTGCTCAGCCTAAGGTCTTGAGAAAGTCAGGATTCTCATCATAAGTATAAACCCCAGCCAGTTCAGACTATTTACCAGATATAAATGTGGCAGCCACTTTCATTCAAAAATTGGTGACTCCTTACTACATGTGTAAGTATATATATATAAAATTCATCTGACAGTTAAGAAAGACAAATTTAGGCCTTTCTTCAGTGTGAGAGGTTTAAGGACTACAGTTGCCATTAATTCTGTAACCACAGGCTAAAATTATAAGAGAGAATGAACCTGGAGGAATAAAGTGAATACTCTTCACCAGCTACCCTAATATACAGCCATTGTACCAAAGTGTAAATATGCTATCATATAATTTAGCCCACTAGTTCATTCTTTGCATTTATGGTTGCACTTATTGGATATAAGATATTTTACTCCTAGTTCTCCAACAGATATCATGAGAATCTACACTTTTGCCAAAAAAAAAAAACCATTGTAAAGTTCTGATGTTAGTGTCCATCATGACAAATTTCCAAGCTCGTACAGTATACTGTAATTTTTGTGCTTGAAAACCACAATCTGATGGTCTCCAATACAACATTTAACAGGGTACATATAGACTACCCAGCTGCAAGCAAAAGATAGATCACATTTCATACTTTAGTTTTGTGTTGGAAGTTATCTGGGAAGAAATACTTGGAATTTATTCTTTTGGTTTTTTTTTCTCTGACACATTTTATTCAAAAGCTTGACTGCATCCTATTTGTTTCTTCAAAGCAAAGGCTTAAATGTCTGTTTCCGGAGAAAGGTGCAAGATCTGACTTAGATGCTTTCATGCAAACTGTATACAAGGCATCTTAACATAAAATTGCAGACTTTGCCTTGTTCAGAATGTTCCAACTGCCTTATTCTGAGAAGTTTTCCTTTCACTCCTAAGTTTTGGTATTTCACGTTGATTTCTTAACTTTCTTCATGTGCCTAGGTGCTTTAAGATCTAACCATTTAGCAATGATATATCAATGAGATCATCACAATTTAACTTGCAGGCCAACACTGATAAATCTGGTATTATCAAGCCTAAAGTTTTAGGCAATGATAGACAATGACACTTCTTTTGAAATGCTGTCTCATGTTAGACAGCAAGGAAGTTGTTCATGCATCAAGTATTTCTTCAGTTATCATGCACCAAAAGCGTACTGACCTGCATGTCAGTCTTCACAGAAATAAGGCATTGTTTTTTTTTCCGTTGTGAACTTTGGTCTGTACTTGCGCTCACATTTATCTCGCAACGATATTATTGGAAGTGAAGATGTTTATGCTGCTGGAAAATTTCAAACAATGTAAAATTATGATTATGTAATTGAAATAAATATGCATTTAGTTGAAGTACTGATAGCCTCCAGAGGGTGGGGTTGCCTCACTGAACAATACTGCAGAAACTTACCTTTGACTTGGATACTCTACTGCCTTTTTCTATTCAGTTATTTCAGCTGCAATTTTGTCAGTGTGTGCTAGATATGTGCTAAGTGAGACAATTCACACTCTGAAAGTGACTATTTTTCTCCTCTGACTCAAAAATATCTGATGGGAGGGAAGGAATTGAGGGAGTCAGGTTTTTTTCAGTGGTAGCCAGTGACAGGTCTAAAGGCTATGGGCAAAAACTTAAATATATTATATTACATTACTTTGCACCTTAACACAAGAAAAATCTTTTTCATTGTGAGGGTAGTCAAATACAGGTTGTCCAGAAGGGTTACCATGCCTCCATCCTTAGGGATACTCAAAACCTAAATGAATACAGCCATTAACAACCTCAATTACCTGACACTGCTTGAGCAGGAGAGTTGGACTTAGTGATCTCAAAAGGTCCCTTCAAATTTCAACAGTTCTGTGATTGATTCTGTGATTTTATTGCCTTGTTTTTTTAATAAAAAAAATATATGATCTCAGCTGACGTCTTCTGACATGTTTGTAAATGAAAGGTTCCTTTCTAGTGATCATTCAGAACTTCCTTGTTTCTTGAGAACAATTAAAACCTCTAATTATTTCTCCAATATGAATTATCAAAAACAAACAAAAGACTTTAAAGATGCATTCAAGTTGTGACTGGAATAATCTGAGCTCAACAACAAAGTTCTAAACAATCAAAAGTATAGCAACTACTGCAAATACAGATATTCCAAACTTATATATTCCAAGATCTTTTCTCTTAAAAAACTTCTGCTTGGATCAGAAATTATATACTGGAATCGCTACTAAAATTTCATATAATTTGAAAGTTATGAAGATCTTCCTTCAAGCAAAGAGAATCTAAAGATACAAACTGTAAGAGGCAAAATATGTCCTTAAGAGAAAAGGTTAAATGAGTATATTAAATTCTTCTCCA
Source organism: Forpus xanthops (assembly GCA_032466535.1). NCBI lineage: Eukaryota > Metazoa > Chordata > Aves > Psittaciformes > Psittacidae > Forpus > Forpus xanthops. The sequence goes on along the minus strand of JASSUY010031612.1, from coordinate 20,543 downwards.
AAGAGAAATATAAAGAAATTTCCCTAAAAATATACACTTCACAGTATGATGCCAAAGCAAGCGTAGATGTATAGAAGACTGCATATTTCTCATGAAAGCAGAAGATTTCTCCTCTAATATTCAAATATTTCATGTGTCTGTGCTTACTGCTGTTCATTAGAGAAATACTGCAACGAATATTCCCATCTGAGCCAGGATTCTTAGTAGATAAATTATCTCTTTCTTTGGCCACTTTCCCCATCTTTTACCTCAAAGGGACACTAGGATAATGGGTATTCTAACCTTCATTGCAGTCCATTCACCCTCCAGCTATAGGAAAATTACACAGAAAACTATAACTTTGAGCATTGCAAGTTTGTGTTAAGACACTGTCCTGTGCAAGAGAAAATACATTTTTATTCTTTTTTTTTTAAAAAAAAAAAAAAAAAAAAACACAAGCCTATCTTATAAGAACAACTAATAAGAGGGCGGAAAAGGTTCTTGCTTCTAGATTCATTTAAACACTGCAACATATTCAGAAGTGTCACTTGCCAGCCCAAAGTACTTGAGGTCTCAAAGTTATACAATAGGTTTCTAATTTCCATGTAGGTCTACAATAAAATGCCTAATCCTATTATAACATAGTATAATTTAAAGATTAATATTTGGATTAATTTTTCATCTGTCTCACGATTTTTCTTTTCAAAATAATCTGTTTTTTTCTGAAACAGTTTAAATAGAATGTAAATAAAAAGTTTACACAACTTCAGGCCTGCTGGTGACAGATCGGGTACACATGTCCCAAAGGGGAAAAAAGATCTTGGCACAGAATTAATCATGATTCATTGAAAGAGGTTTAAACTAGATTTGAGAAGGATAAAACCACTAGAGATGAGCTCCTGGGGTAGTAATGTTTGATGGACAGTGTGCTAGCCTGCCATTTCAGTGAAGGTAGGGGATAGAGATCGATGCAGCAGCAAAGATGCAGGGGCTGTTGATGTGTCAAAATCCATGAAAGTGCTGAGAATAATCACACAAAAACTGGAGCTTCTCCCCACCAGAAGATAGCAGGATCAATAGCCAAATGAAGCACATCACACTAATGCATGCAGCATGGGCAACAGACAGCAGCAAGAAAATACACAACAGAAAAGCATGAGTTTTAAGGAGCAATAAGATGAAAGTCAATGCCATGGAGAAACCCTTTGAGATCAATTCTGTAGCCATATGATTTCTTGTACAGTGTTATTCATGCTGTTTACTATGTGGTGCCATTCAGAATAAATGATTTTGAAGAAAGCTCAAATTTCAGGTCATTATATTATACAAGAATGCATTTTAAACTTGAAATATTTATACTTTATTAATTTACAATGGAGGTAAAGTTAAAGTAATTTCTTCCAGGAAAATTCAGATATGTTTCTCTTCATCAGTGACTTGACCACTATCAAAAATCCAGCTTAGGGAGAGCCAAGAGTCAGGATTTACTGCTCCAGATCCTTTTTCTGATGAGAAGGGGTGGCATTTATTTTGCCATGGTCCATGTGTTCTGAATTAGGTATTTAAAACAAAGAGAAAGATGGACCACTCGGTAAAATTGGCTGGATGGCCGCACACACAGACTTGTGGTTAACTACTCAATGTCCAGTTGGAGACAAGTAACGAGTGGTGTCCCTCAGCACTGGTGTTGGGATCAGTCTTGTCTAACATCTTCCTTGGTGACATAGAGAGTGGGATTGAGTGCCCCCACAGCAAGTTTGCTGATGGCACCAAGCTATGTGTTTTGGTTGATACGCTGGAGGGAAGGAATGCCATCCAGAGGGACATTGGCATGCTTCTGCGGTGGGCTGATGCCAATCTCATGAAGTTTAGCCATGCCATGTGCAAGGTCCTACACCTGGGTCGGAGCAATCCCAGGCACAGCTACAGGTTGGACAGAGAAGAAATTCAGAGCAGCCCTGAGGAGAAGAACTTGGAGGTGTTGGTTCATGAGAAAATGAACATGAGTCATCTTCAGTGTATGCTTGCAGCCCAGAAAGCCAGCCATATCCTGGACTGCATCAAAAGAAGCATGACCAGCAGGTCTAAGGATATAAGGAAGTAGTTCTTTCCTGTAAGGGTGGTGAGGCACTGGAATGCGTTGGCCAGGGAAGTTGTGAATGCTCCATTGCTGGCGGTGTCCAAGGCCAGGCTGGACAGGACCTTGGGTGACAAGGTTTACTGTGAGGTGTGTCTGCCCATGTCAGGGGTTTAGGAACTAGATGATCTTAGGGTTCTTTCCAACCCTAATTATTCTATGACTCTATGATTGTACAACACAGCAGTCTTTTCTGCATCTTTCCCATGGCCATTTAATCTCACTATCATCCACAAAGAATAAATTACTTCCTTTTTAGCCTGAGGTTCCCTAGGTGTCTAATTGCCCAGGAATTCTCAAGAGCATTTGTCCTGGGAAATTAGTATTGATCTGTGTTCAAGGAAAGAGAATTAAAGTCCCCTCAGAGACCTTGCAAGTTTCCATGTAGCACAACTAATTTCATCATTTGGAGGTGCCTAGCTCTAACATTTAAACATAAAATGGTAAGTTCTTAGTCTCAAAAGAGGCTAAGCATATGCATTTCTTGGGAATATGACAAGTACTAAAATAAACAATATTTTAGCCAAGCATAGTCTCCACCTATTTGGAGAGGGAGAAAAACAACTCTCAGGGCAGGAATAAGACATCCCTATTTTCTAGCTCGGTTAAGTACCTTAAACATCAGATTCTGTGTTGTCTTCTTTATTGCCCATCAATGATTTTTGTTTGCCCAGTTGCAGATAAAAAGCCTGAGCTTTTTTAAACCAGTGTCTGGATGTCTCTAGAGTAGTAATACTCTCCTGGAGTGCAAAGCACCTTGCTTCTCACTTTGGTTGAATGAAGCATAGAACCAAAGGCTTCCCACATGTTGTATCTCTGCAGATTTTTAGAGACATTACAATTTCTCCATTGATATCATAAGGTAATCATATCAATTACAGTGATACACATATCTGAGCCATGTGTGCAATATTTTGGTGAGGTAGCACCTAAGTTAGTCAAACTAAACTAATGGATAGTATCCGAGCTCCAAAATCTTGTAAACTGAAAATATGCATATTTATGTCCCTCCACTAAGGTGTAGTTAACTCACTGTCATTTTTATTTGAGGTTGCAACTTACAGAAAGTTAAGAAAAGAAGTCCTGACTATGTAATGTGATCATTTTTGACATCTTGTTCACTTCTTCACTTGGAAGATCTGCTTATTGACAAACTTTCTGTGTCTAGAATAGTACACAGAAGTTATCTTTTCATAATATTTGTTTGTTGATACTCACAAAGTCAGAAAAGGCAGTATCACCTTGGCTAAATTTTCCTGGACTAAAAAAACACCTTGCCAAATGACAAAAGATCCTATTGCAGACAAGCAGATACCTTTTGCTTATACATCCATGTAGCAAATTTTTATGTATATATTTTGAACCTAAGATGCAATTACTTTGCAAAACGAGACCATAAAACAACACACTCTCTAGGTATTGAGCTATCATATTCCAATTACCTCTAAACTAGGCTTCAACAGAAAGTGATGCTACTGAGATAAATGGACACATGTATGCTAACTCCTTGGAGCATGTAAACTTTATTTAACAAGTAAAACAACAGTTCTGCTGTTTTATCTCTTTTCAGCACTAACAGTAACCAACAGGGGGTATAGCATTTTGCCACTTAATGAGTTATAAATGATCTAATTAAATGTCTCCTTACAACTGTTTCACACTTCATTAGTGACATGGTTGTTTGTTAAGCTAGGAAATCTATTATAACCCTAATAATTCATTCACTTTTAGTTAAATATATAAAGACTTTAATGGTATTATTTGAATGAGGATTTGACAAACTTGTTAAAAATATTTTTCCCAAATTGGTTATTCTTTGCTAGCAGATATTCTATGTCTTTCTTGAATGAATTGAATAAACTGTGGAGGATACGCATGTACTATGTGTTTTATAGATTATTTCATCCAATAGATGCATTCCACCAGATTCTTTTGCTCCTTTAACTTTGGAATGCAAAGAAAACAGCATTTCCTATAACATACTTGCATCACCTCAATAACTCAATGGGTCAGCAAGTCCGCCATAGGCCAGAGCAGACAGAGGAAAATTATATGCTCAGTGGAATTTGGATTATTAAAGTATGAAAGCTATGGTTTAATTCATCCTTGTGTTTATGTTTTAAAACAGATGTTAGAGGAGCAACTTAAAACATAGGCTGAGAACAATCAAGCAAATGGCCATTGGAAGCAGCTACAAAGGGAACATCATTATATAATGGCTGCTGATTTCTGTAGACAGGAGTTAAGTCAGGAAGGCAGAAGCAACACAGCAATTAAACTGTTGATCCTCCAGTTCAAAGGCTTGCTCTTTACAGATTCTGTTTCAAAATTTATTTTGATTTTAGGCATCTGCTTTGTTTTATGGAGCTAACAAATACATTTGGTGGCATTCAGCAAATGCTCCGTTGGACCACATGAAAGTTAAAGGCCATCACTCAGCTTATTTCGAATAGTCAGTGTACTATTTCGTTGAATGTAGTATCATTGAAAGGTCAGTTTGCAAATTGCTATTTGTCTCTAATGAGGATAAAAGATAAAGACCATAGGCTTGTCTCTCTTTTGTTGTCTTTTGTGAATACCTTAAAAAAAGAAACAAAAGCTTTTTTCTAAAATTGGATTGGGCTTCAATATTTAGCATTATATTCAACTATAAAGATACTTAAAAAAAAGAAAAACTAACACAAAAATAAAGCTCAAAATGCCTATTTTTTTCATGGAATCATCAAATTTTCACTTCAATATCTTCATGAGCCAACACACATAGTGCCCAAATAGACTGCTATGATATTGATAACCTGCCAAATTCACATTTTAAAAGCATTCATGAGAGACCACTGAAAATAATTGTCTTACATGAAACTTTGTAGACAATAAGATTTCATGTGAAAAAAAAATAAAAAAACATACACGTCAGACTTGGAAATATATTAAGGAGATTTTGTGATATTGTGCCTGGAGTAATGCACTTCATTTATGAGAGGGAAGTAGCAATATATTTACTGATATAAACCAGTGATTTAACAAAGTTTGATAGTAAAGGCAACAATAGTTTAACAGGACTTGATGGTGAAGTACACTGGATTACTTACTGCATATGGGACAGGGTCAGACAAGATTGTCAGGAGATGCTCCTGTTGAATCATAACTTTGAGAGGTGACCCCCTGTTTTAATAAACTCCTAACTTGTTTAAGAGTGTCTACATCCAAACTTAGTCCCAGGCTTGGTCAGTGATTTATATCTAGAGAATTGTATGTGCGGACTCAGTCCTTTATATCACTTAGCTACAATTTCAATGTTTAGCAAGCTATTGTCCATTTACCAAGAATCTGTTATAGTAAGGAATATCTCAACCTTGAGGAGTAACTTTGAGAGGTGCTCCTACTTAAGGGGAGATACTTATGTGCATCCCACTGCCATGAAGAAGAAATCAGTGGGCCCTGATATCAGTGGGCTGATCACTATTTATAGAAATAGATGATTGACTTATGGTCCTATTTGCATATTGGATTGGTGAATACTGAAGTATCTCTCAGATGTTGAGCAAGGTCTATGGGTCCTAGCTGTTGAAAAAAGATTGATAGTCCTTAAGCCAGATGTAGCCATCAAAACCACCACTGCTGTCTATAGTTTAAGGAGAAAAAGGCAAGGAGTGAGGAGGACACCACCACAGATAACTTTATGGTACAGGTGAAAAACTGTTCCAGAATTCCAGAGTGAATTACAGGCTTAGCAATTATGTGCTGAAAATATACACTCATTAGGACTGAAGTGAAAATTCAATGTACACCTGTATTTTGGTTTTAGCTAGGTTCCTTTAGTCACAAAACTACATCTCTGCTTACTTCTTTCTCACAACCCTCTCTCCCCATGTGATTTGGGACAGTTGGGTCAATTAATAATGCTTTTCTCTATGAGAGAGCTGTTTTTTTCCACAGGTCTCTATGATGAAAAAGCACAGCCAACAAAAGATTCAGTCACAATCTGACAAACAATATGGGACTCCATGATAGAAGTCCATCAGGGATTAACCAACTTTAAAATAAGTACTGAAAATAGAGATAGACATCTCCTTAGGCATGTACATTTAGACATAGTTCAGTCATCCTAGAACAATCAATCCTGTGTACACAGCTGCTTGTATTGTAATGGAAAAACTTTCATTATAAGAAATTCATATTCTTTTAATCTAATACCAACACTTCAAAAGGCCCATCTTTCCTTCTTCTTTCCCCAGCTTTATATGCTGAGCATGATATCATATGGAATATTTGGTCAGTGGGGGTCAGCTGTAATGGATGTATCCCTTCCCAACTTCTTGTGCACCCCCAACCTACTCATTGATGAAGTAAGGTGAGGGGCAGAAAAAGCCTTTACTGTGTCCAAGCACTGCTTAGCAATAGTTAAAACATCCCTGTGTTATTAACACTGTTTCATCACAAATCCAAACATAGCTATGCTGGTTCCCAAGAAGGAAATTAACTCTGTCTCAGCCAAAACCAGTATAAGTGTGCATGCAATTTTCTCTATCGATGAAGAGTTAAAAAATAGGCATATGATTCTATGCTTCATATCCTGAGAGCCCACCTGGAGCACTACATTCGTCTCTGGGGCCCCAACATAAAATCTATTGGATATGGACCTTTTGGAGTGAGGCTAGAGGAGGCCACAAATATGATTAAAGGGCTGCATCCCCTCTCCTATGAAGACAAGACTAAGAGGGTTGGTATTGTTCAGCCTGGAGAAGAGAAGGCTCAGGGGAGACCTAGAAGCTTTCCAGTATCTAAAAGAGGCCTACAGGAAAGATAGAGAGGGATTATTTACAAGACCAGGTATAGATGGGACAAGAGGTAATGACTTTAAACTGAAAGAGGGGAGATTTAGATTATATGCAAGGAAGAAATTCTTTACTGTGAGGGCGGTGAGACACTGGCAGAGGTTGCTTAGAGAAACTGTGGTTATCTCAGCCCTGGAAGTGTTCATGGCCAGGTTGGATGGGTCATAGAGCACGCTGTCTAGTAGAAGGTGTCCCTGCCCATGGCATGGGATGTGGAATCAGATGATCTTTAAAGTCACTTTCAACCCAAGCCCCTCCATGTTTCTACAATGTGTTGGTCACTTTCACAGTTTGATTTTTCTTTTAGTAAATGTAATATAATTTTCCTTTTTACAGCTCTTTTTTCTCAGATTTTGTGCACTTCAGGAATTTCAAGTTTCTATTATCATTAGCAATTTCTCATAATCAGTTTACAGTATGCAGATTACTTATTCTTCAATATTCTCATTAATTCTTCCAGATAGTGTATTGGTTTTATTTTTAATTTCTATTCTTTTTCTATTTTGTTAAACTAGTCTTCATTATAAAGTGTTGTATAACTGATTGCTAATACCAAAAAAGCAGAAATATCCAGTTTACTTCTCAAAATCTTTATTGCTGCAGTTCAGTGTTGTTTTATATTTGGTTGTTACAGTACCTTGAAGCTCACATCTGGTTTGTTATATTCACTCCTAGTGTTTATTGTCAACAAAATTTCCTCCCTCCTTCAGATGGTATTTCTGAATTTTATTCACAAGATGTACAGCTTGCATATTTTCCAAGACTACATATAATTTTATTTCCTGCCAATAATTCTAACCTCTCTTGGTCTTGTTATATTATTTCTTTATCCACAATGATATTTGCAATATATTCCAATTTCATATAATCTGAAAATTTCATTAATATGACATTTACTCCTCCATACGAAGCAGAAATAAAGATTCTAAATAAAATTGGGCCTAACAGCAGTACTAGCTACATCTTCTTGGCCATTACAATTTTACATAACTTTTCTGATTGCCCTTCAGTCAGTTTTCTATCAGTGTGATGGTGCAAGTTTGTACTAGTTTTGCAAATAACAATAGGAATTCTGTATTGAAAGTACATAGAACAAGATACTATAATGTTTGAATGTTACTTTTGTAGTCAGACTGTATTTCAACTCAAAACTTGCAGCCCTAATTTTTGTGACTTTTTTAGAAAGCTGAAGTCCTAACATAGCTGAGGTTATTAGAGATATCTGTACGATGCTAGCAGATATTACACAGGCTCTGCAGGAAACCACAATGTTCTTCAGCTCCAGCCTAGAAACCAGACAGGATTCCTTATAGTATCAAAAGTGACACTAGGACCAATGTTTAGTACTGAATCACTCCTTTATTTTCCATATTTCGTCAGCAGAGTGTGGTAGTCACATGGAATAAGCAGTTCAGAAAAGTGGCCTGCCTTATAAGTAGATATAAACCTACTGTGTCATCTCCTGGAAGAGACAGTCATCTTCTCTTTGACTAATGAAAATTGACAGTAGAACTCATTTTAGTTAATATGATTATCCAGAAGACAAATATGTACAATTGGTATTCAATATGTATTGAATTGTATAATTCAATTTGGCTGCGCACACAAAGGCATCAAACAACCATTCAGATTCCACAGGGTGTGCAAAATGCTCTCACAGGGCAAAGAGAAAAAATGTAAGACTGCTGTGGTTTAAAGCCCCACTGGTAACTCAGAACCATGCAGCAGCTCACTCACTCTCCTCCCCTTCCTCCCCTCACTCCTAGAGAGATGAGGAGGAGAATCAAAAGAATGTAATTCCCATGGTTTGAGATAAGAAAAGTCCAGGACTAAGGTATAACACAGAATCACTACTGCTACCACCAATAGTAATAATGATAAGGGAAATAGCAAGGGAAGAGAATGCAATCACTCACCATCCGCAGATTGATGCCCAGCCAAACCTGAGCAATGATCTAGCCCTTCCTGTTAGCTGCCCCCAGTTTATATACTGGGCATGACATGCTGTGGTATGGAATACCCCTTCGTCTAGTTTGGCTAAGGTGTCCTGTCTCTGCTTCCTCCCTGCTTCCCCTTCTCCCAGCAGAGCATGAGACTCAGAAAGTCCTTGGTCAGAGTCAACATTACTTAGCAGCAACTAAAACCATTGATGTTATAGTGCTGTTCACAAACTGAAAGTCAAAAGCACATCACTGTACCAGCTACAAAGAAGGAGAAAAAATTACTGCTACTGCTGAACCCAGGACAAGGACATATAGGAGAACCACACTCTTCTGGAATAGCAACAATGCTGACAAAATCTTGGAACAGATTCTCCTGGAAAGCATGCTTAGGAATATGAAAAACAGCAAGGTGCTTGGTGACAGCCAACAGGGCTTCACTAAAGGGAAATCCTGCCTGACCCATTCGGTGGCCTCCTATGATTGGGCTACAGAACTGATGGACAGGGTAGAGCAGTTGACGTCATCTACCTGGACTTGTGCAAAGCGCTAGGCACTGTTCAGCATGACATCCTTGCCTCTGAATTGGAGAGACATCAATTTGATAGATGGACCACTTGGTGAATAAAGAACTGGCTAGATGGCCACATGGAAAGTGCTGTGGTAAATGGTTCAATATCCAGCTGGAGAACAGTAACAAGTAGTGTCTCTCGGGGATCTGTGTTGGGACCAGTCTTGTTCAACATTGTTATTGGTGACATGGGCACTGGGAATGAGTGACCCCCTCAGCAAGTTTGCAGATGACACCAAGCTGTGTGTTTTGATTGATATGCTGGAGGGAGGGAATGCCATCCAGTGGGACCTTGACACACTGTTGCATTAAAGGGGGAAAAATAAACCCCTTGCTTTATTAAAGGGGCCAGGAATGGCTCCAGTATGCAACTATCAGTCCAGCCGTGTTTGCTATTTCAAACCTCACTGATCCAGATTCACTGATAATGCACCACACTGCCAGTCAAATCATGCTTATAAACCCTCATGGCCACACTGAGAGATGGGGTTGTGTCCAATGAGAAAATTATGATGGGTTACTGAAACAGTTCAATTTATTAATGCAATGGGTACAGGTTCTTATAGATTACTGGTTATAAATACTGCCTGCAGAGCACATCCAGATGATAGTTACATGAATAAAAGTGCTTGATAAAGTTAACATAGCTGGCTCTAAAATACAAAAGTAACAGTAAAATTAACTCTATGGAGATTCTAAGTTTTCCTTGGAGAGTGCTGGATACAGTTCAAGTCTTACTCACAAGTGTCCCTATGGGGAGGGGGGAAGAGAGGCCCAGCCCATTAACAGGTCCCAGGAGTCTGTTGATGTTATCTCCCTCTACTTGTCCACGATGGTTTCTTCCCCAGTATCCCCCTCTCTCCTGGGTCATTTTATGCTATTTTCACCTTTAACGTGGAGCTTGAGTGACTCTAGTAGTACACGACTTTATTATTACTGGCACAAATCTCTCTTGCTTCGCTTTTAAGGGTATATGACACAAAAAATTTAGAGTGCATGCTCAAAGAGGGGGGTCACATTGGAGATGGGAGTGTATTTTAGCATGTAAATGTATTATAATGACATTATAATGAAGCAAAGTTTACACAGATGACGGCATTCTGTCAAAAGATGGAAGGCTCCCAGCTCAGGGTAATATGCATGTAGCTTATCAGTTTCTGATACCACCTAGTTCCCATCTTTTTTGCTGAAGTTAAGACAAAGTGTAACCGCAAGATCTCCACCTTGCTCTACCCTCCATCTGTGTTGCCACAGGAACCACTGTGGGGTGCATTTTTCTGGCATACTAGGCGAGGCTGCATCTCCCGATGATGTCCTGAAAGTCCATTTTCCCTTATGTGTGGACAATGCTGCATTTTCAAATACAAGTTTAATTCCTAATTATCCCAAATTTCCTAATTATTCCGCACACACTTGTAAGGTGGGCTGATGCTAACCTCATGAAATTTAACCATGCCAAGTGCAAGGTCCTACACCTGAGTCGGAGCAATCCCAGGAGCAGCTACAGGTTGGGCAGAGCAGAAATTCAGAGCAGCCCTGAGGAGAAAGAATTGGGGGTGGTGTTCGATGAGAAACTTAACATGAGCAGGCTTCAGTGTGTGCTTGCAGCCCAGAAAACCAACTGTATCCTGGGCTGCATCAAAAGGAGCATGACCAACAAAATGAGGGAGGCGATCCTGACCCTCTACTTTGCTCTTGTGACACCTTACTTGGAGTACTGTGTACAGTTCTGTTGTCCTCAAAAAGGATATGGAACTTTTGGAATGAGTATAATGGAGGGCCATGAGGATGATCAGAGGACTGGAGCACCTCCCATATAAAGATAGGTTGAGAAAGCTGTGTCTGTTCAGCCTGGAAAAGAGAAGGCTGTATGGAGACCTCATAGCAGCCTTCCAGTGTCTGAAGGTGGGCTTACAAGGATGCTGGGGAGGGACACTTCATGAGGGACTGTAGTGATAGGACAAGGGGTAATGGTTTCATGTGGGGGGCTACGGCAAGTCCATGGATTCCCTGACTGAGGGTATGAAGTTAGATCTTAGCCTTGAAGGTATCAAAACTTATCCATGAGAAATGAGGCACCGAAGGTATCTGGATGGGAAAGCAAAGGCAACTGGATGAGAAAGTAGAAGACATCTGGAGGAGGGAGTGGGTCAAAGGGAGTAACTAACTGCAGAACAAGAACTTGGCAAAATAACAGACTTCTGTAATGCAGCAAAGGGTCATCCAATAATGTGCTGTTGCTAACTGATTAACCAATTGTTAAAAAACATATGTATGTTAGAAACTGTATATAAGTAGAGTTTGTAATAGTAAAGGAGAACTTCTACTTAATTACCAAAAAGCATGTCACATGTAGTTTGCCTGTATCAACTGCATGACAGGTTCAAACTTAAACAGGGGAAGTTTAGATTGGATATAAGGAAGAAGTTCTTTACTGTGAGGGTGGTGAGACATTGGAATGGGTTGCCCAAGGGAGTTGTTAATGCTCCATCCCTTGTGGTGTTCAAGTACAGGTTGGACATAGCCTTGGGTGGCATGGTTTAGTGGGAGGTGTCCCTTACCATGGCAGGGGGGTTAGGAACTAGATGGTCTTAACATCCTCTCCAACCCTAACTGTTCTATGATTCTATTATTCTAATAACATTAAAGTCTCAAAACCAGTAGATTCCCATATGTATATAATGTAATTAAGCCCCTATATTCCATTTAGTGTTTGAACAGATCATCATCCTGCTCTTCCCCTACCTCCTCACTCTTTTGCTAGCAGTTTGCCTACAACTCTGTGTTCAGATGTCTTCACAATTTACACTATGGTTTTTCATTGATAAATTTGTATTAGAGTAAATAGAACCCTGTAGGTAACAAGGTAGTAGTCCCTCTTCATATTTGATAAATATTAGCCATTTATCTTATATACACAAAGCTTAACTACCAATTATCATAAAACATCTTATTAAGCTACTTCAGCCAGCACTGATACACTTAGAAACTACCACTAAGGAACTAGAGAGAGTCTCAATGAAAAGTGAAATTGTACTAGGGAGAATACATGAAAATCATCATTCATCATTCATCATCATCATCATCATCATCTTCATTGTCGTCACCTGATGTGTTGGAGAGAATGACCAAAGGATGCTAGTCGGTGATCCCATTGCTTCTCTTCTGACCCAGCCATTGAAGAGAGGTTTCCCTTTGCCTTTTCCTTTACTTCCTTAATTTCTGATTAGTAGCTTAAATTGATGCACACCATCAATTGTAGACCCTAAAATGGAAGTTTCCTTCATTTTAAATTATTTCAACTTTGTGCAGCAAATCCGCTATCAGTCAGAGATCTGTTGAAATATAAAAGCAACAGCACAAAGAGAAATGGGAAAGGAAGCTGGTATGTCAGTGAGTTATCTTGATGCAAAACTAGGATGTAGTTGGTGCATATATCAAGACCAGACACCAAGAAAGGCTTTCTGTTTTTTCAGTCTGCATGAATTTAAATTAGATAATCCATCTTCTGGAATATAACTGCTGAAAAAGCAGATGGAGATGAACGAAACCACTTGTAGGATGGCATCTGATCAAAACCAAAAATTGTGTTACTCATTTTCTTTTGTTTCTCAGCGTTATATTCACAGAAATCATCTTTTTTCTTCTTAGCATCTGTACTTTCATCTTCATCACAGCATATAGTTGTTTAAAAATTCATCAGAATAAAATGAGATATCACCTATTATTTCCATAAAGATTTCACTTTACAATTTCAGATAACATGTCTTCAAAGCTCCTGAGAATAAGTTAACTGTGGTTTGTAGCAATACCTAAAGTTTTCTTACTTGTTTGTTTTGTTTAGCTCTATAGTGTTACTAACATTCCTGCATTATTTATCTGGTTTGGAGGTGCTGGGCAAATAAGCAGAAATGAATCTGAATAACTCCAGAAAAGGTTTTTGCTAACACACCTTGAAAGGAAGCTTAAGAAGTAAGACATCTCAAGTACATGCTGAAAAGGCCTATTGCATGATCCTGTTCATAGCTTGAAAGTGAAGCAATATTTCTGAAAGGATTATACTGCTTTGGACAGAGACTTAAGGAAGCATCTGAAGCCACTGAGATCATTCCAGTTTCCAGAAAAGAGTAGGAGAAATATTTTTAGCTAGATATGCGAGATTAGTTTGAAAACTTACTTTTTGCATAGTTTCACTGGAATTTGTCTTCTTTTTTTTTTTTCTAATAATATTAAAATTTATTGCAAGCATAAGTGTATGCCTGGTTTTTGGAAGCTATGATGGCAGCTAGCTTCTGAAAGAGGGAGAAGAGGCTAACATAGGTAGAGAATATCTATGGAAAAAAACCTCAAACCTTTCTTAAAAAATTCAAATCAGTGTAAGCCAAAAGAATTCCATTTCATGAGATATCTTCATTCATGTGTTGTGTAAAAGCTTGGTGGCAGGGATCTCTCTTATTATGATGTATATTTTAAGCATGGGATAAGAATAAAAGCATTGAAAGTATTTGCACTGATTAGAAGCTGAAGGCCCAGAGCATAAACAATATATTGACAGTGTGACTGACTAAACTCCTTAGAGTGTGAACCGCTAAATAAGATCGTGTAACAAATTGAGGCTCAGTGGAGAAGGGCAAAGGTGATATACCTGTGAAGCTTAGAGACTAATGCAAGGAAGCTGACTTAATCTCAACAGCAAGGGGACCAGAGAGATCAGCTTCTGTATTAGACAAACAGCTATCAACAGCTGAGTGGATCAACTGGTGGTGTTATTCCCTTAGTCAGCCAGACCAGAACAGGAGTATTGAACATATGGCTCTGTCCAACACAGAGTACAAAACCTAGACTGCCAGAAAAAGGATTTCAAAGACACCAATGACTTTGAGCTGTCTTCAATACAAACATTCCTTCAAGGTGATTTGGGACACAAACATAGCAATGGTGATTCAACTGTGTAATTGCATTTGCTGCAGTTTGCCAAGTGTCACTATTTTTTTTATGCTTTCCGTATGTTTTCTATCTTTCTGCTGAATCAGAAATCCCATGTAACATCACTTATCATCAAATAAGTAAATTTCATATTAAACATTACACCTTCCATGAGCAGAGAGAACCTGAGGTACTATGTGATAAAATGAAGGTCAGAAAGACTGACTTTCATTATCAGTCTTCTAAACAATCTCATCACATAAGTATCTAATTACCTGTTACTTAAGGTGTATAGATATAGATATGCAGTTGCAACAAGTGTCTTCAGTAAAAGGTTCTTTCTGCAAAAAACCTTGAAGCTGGGGTTCATATATGATCTTTGGTTTGAAGAATCACTCCCAATTTCTTCCTGTTTGGAGCCTTCAAGGGCCATAAGAAGGACATATGTGTCTTCTCCCCCTCCCTACTGCAACTCTTACCCACCTAGTATGAGCAACTTTTTCTGTTTGGGAGCATAGCTGGCTGGCCAGGAGCAACAGCCTGGCAGACCTTGGGTGGAGGAGGAAGAAATAGCTCATTGTATCAGGAGCGGGCCAGGGCCCCTCTGCCAAGAGGAGTGCGCCTTCCATGGCATCCTTCTCTTTCTGGCCTGGGACATGAAGCGCTGGTAAGTTATAGTTATATCCTCCAGCCCAACATCCCTGAGAACAACTGTCAATAACAACCTTTGGACTCAGAGGTAAGGGTGATTTCAGCACCATAGCAAAGAAGAGTTGCATGACAGAAGTAGATTTTGGCAGGCTAACCATGGCTGCTGGCCAAGCTCCTACTCAGCTGCTCACTCTCCCCCTGTTCCTCAACATGTCAGGGGGAGAAAACAGAAAGATCATGGGTTGAGGTAGAGGCAGAGAGATTGCTTACCAGTTACAGTCATAGGCAAAACAGACTTCACTACAGGAAAATTAGTTTATTTCCTTGGTAACTGAAATTGGTGAAAACCAAAGTCAGTTATGAAAATATCACCTTTCTTCCCCTCTCCCAATAGCTAGTGGCAGTGTGGTCTCAGCACTAAAGTGGTAGATACTCAGATGCATGCTTGTGGTAAGTGGGTACAATAGTTTTATCTCTACCACTATTAAATTTTTGTGTTCATTAGTAAAACATTAACTGGTATAATACACGTTTCTTTGCTTTCTATGAATGGTGTGTTCCCTTTATCACTAACATGAGTCTGAGTGTAACAACCTGCTGCTCTTTCTGGAATAGTCAAAGTATTGCAACAGTGTGCTAGCGCTGTTTTAGGTTTGTTGGTAGACATCCTTCTCTAAATTGTCTCTCTTTTAAAGCAAGTTCCTCTATGAGAAGAGGCAGTTGTATGCACCTAATTCAAGTCCATGATGACACAGGTTAAGCCTTTTCCTTTCTGTCAGGGCTGTTTATCCAGTGCCTAAAAAGACAGTAATAGTACATTGCTAAAACTCCCTTTGACATTTTGTTTAGCAGACTGTTTTATTTAACAGTAAGTAATAACTACATTTGTTTTCTGAAGTTGTTTTCTCATCCTTTATCTTCTTCCTTAAAACTATTGCTGCTCACAATGCATTCGTGTTATCCCTTATTAAATAAAATGGTCCTCCCTCTGCTTGGCAGCCATGAGACTAGGCTCAGCCTCCTGGTTCCAGGGGCAGCTCTCCCGGGCCCTTTTGGCTGCAGGCGGCTCCCAGGGCAGCCCCTTCTCTGCTCCCCACAGCCTCATGAAGACGAAGGTGAGGACAAGGGCCATGATGGTGAAGAGCAGCCAGACAACCAGGTGCAGGTTCATGTCCATCCCCTCTGCTGCTAGAACCTGCCTGTATCAAAAGCCATTCCAATAAAGTACAATGAAATAAGAAGCTTAACCCAAAACCCATATTTGAAAAATGCTAAGATAACAAATACCAGCTGTAAGGTACAACAGGCTGAAACCATGAACTCAAGAGAATCAAAAGCAACAACTTTGAGAGCCAATAAATCAGCATTGTGATGAGTGGCTATTAATCCTGTCATTATCTCAACCCTTCAAGCCCCATGTTGGGTGCCAAAAAGAACTATCGTGGTTTAAGCCTCTATAATTCACACAGGTGCTCTCTCACTCCCCCCGCTCTCTTCCCCCCAGCTCCTGGGGGGATGGGGAGGAGAATAGGAGAACGCAACTCCTACAGGTTGAAGTAAAAACAATTCAGTAACTAAGGTATAACACAAATCACTACTGCTACCACCAATAAGAATAATGACCAGGGAAATGCAAGGAAAGAGAACACAACTGCTCACCACCTGATACCAAGCCCAACCCAGCAGCAAACCCCCACCCTTCTGGGTCTCTGACCTCTGTTTTTACATCCTGGGCATGACATGCTGTATTATGGAATACCTCTGTGGCTAGTTTGGGTCAGGTGTCCTGTCTCAGCTTCCTCTCCTCCCTGGCAATTCATGAGACTTAAAAAGTCCTTGGTCAGACCAAAACTTTAACAAGCAGTAACTGAAAACACTGATGTTATCAGCACAGTTACCAGGTCCAAATTCAAAAACACAGCACTGTACCAGCTACCAAGAAGGAGAAAAATGACTGCTACTGCTGAACCCAAGACATCATGTATCAGGATCCACATCACTGCATACAGTATGTGACAAAGGAATTGGAAAGAAAAGCAGTTGTAGGTAAGGCTTTGTGAAAATTACAGTATAAACCTGCTAATAGGAATAATTCCTAGTCAGCTGTGGCTTACTGCTTTCTAATACCGATGTAATCAAAAAAGCCAGTCAGTTAAAATTTAACCTACTGATCTACGTAGAATTTTTTAAATAGAATTTTATTTTCTAGGCACTATTTTCATATTTTCCAGCTACACTTCACTGTGTGAAATAGTTAATAAGTAATCAAATATACACAGAAGAATGAATAGCAATATAAGAATAATTTTATTTAAGCTATTAAAATAATTGCTGCACAATAATTTTGGCCAGCAGCAAGATTTTAATTGTAGCATCTAAATCTTAAAAGGGGAATTTAAATAAAAAATATATAATAGGTTCTAATCCAGTGCTATACTTAATCAAATACTTGTTTCCATAGTTTTAGAAAACTATTAATTCACTAGTATTAATGTCTTTAATATACTAAAATGCACATAACCTAAAAAAGATTCTATATCATGATAATGTGAATTTGAGCATGATTTGGAATTATTAAATACCTCCTTTATGCCACTTATTAAAGACTTCTATTGCTTAGTATGGGAACCTGCTGTGTAATGCTTCAGTAGTGTGCTTACTGGTTTTGTCTGGGATAGCGTTCATTTTCTTCAAAGAAGCCAGAATGGAACTATGGTTTAAATTTGTAACCAAAACTGTGTTGATAACACATTTGTGCTTTAGCTCATGATGAACAGTGCTTCCACAACATCTCCTCCTCCCACAATATCAGCCTTGCTTTAAACTGCAAGAGGATAGATTTAGAATGGATATAGGAAGAAATTTTTTACAATGAATTTGGTGAGACACTGGAAATGGTTGCCCAGAAAAAATCCAACATCCCTGGAAGTTTTGAAGGCCATGTTGGACAGTGTTTTGAGCAACCTGCTCTGGTGAAAGATGCCCCCACCCATGGCAGCAAGGGTTAGGATAGATGATATTTGAAGGTCAAATCCATCCCAAATGATTCTATGATTTTGTGATTCTATGAAGTTGGCAGGAAAAACATCTGGGACAGCTGACCGCAACTGATCAAAGGGATATCCCATGCCATATGACATCATGGTGAATAATAAAAGCTGGGTAAAGAAGGAGGAAGGGAAAGAGTGATGGTATTTGCCTTCCCAGGTAACTTTACACATGATGGAGCCCTGTTTTCCTCGAAGTGGCTAAACATCTGCCTGCCAGAGGGAAGTAGTGAATCAATTCCTTATTTTGCTTTGCCTGCTTGTGCTACTTTTGCTATTAAGCTGTCTTTATCACAACCCACAAGTTTTTGGACTTTTACCTTCTGATTCTCTCCCCAGTTCTGCTGTGGGGGAGTGAGCAACCAGCTATGTGGGGCTTAGCTGCCTATCAAGGCTATCCCACAGCAAACAAAAAACTGTGGACAAAAGAGATTGCTTTTTGTCACTTTCTTAACAGTGGTGAACATGCCTTTTTGAATTGTGATCATTACTTCTGTTTAATCACATTGCCGAAAGATGTTTACTTTATGAACACTGGACAGTCCCGTTTTTATCATACAATTAGATTAATACAAACACTATAATTTCAAAGGAATTCCAGACTAAACCAAGTAAAGCCTGCTGTAGGAGACACCGCTTGTAGCTCTCTTCACGTGTTGAGATAGCTGCAGATGAGTTATCCAGAAAATGGAGCCAATTAACTCACCTTCTTTTACAAGGTTTCTCTATTTTTAGAAAAGCTGTTTTTTTGACAGTTTAACATATTAACAATAATGAACAACATATTTTCTGGACTCAACTCATAATAATTTCCTTTTTAAATTACATGGCACATTTTGCCACATTTTCTTCATTATCAAATTGAGCTACTGTTTCAGTCCTGCTTTCGCATTTTTTCTATAAATGAACACAATTACTCAAAAATCTGTCTTACAGTACCTATTAGAACTGGGTTTTTTTAATCTTTGCGTCTGCAAGGCTTCTAAACTTCTGCTGAAAGTTCATGATTTAAAAATTTCAATTAAGTGACAGATAAAAATCTCATAGAGAAATAAACTGTATTGACTGAAATAGAAACAGAATACGAATAATTAAATTATAAAATAAGCGATATAGAACATTGACATTACTATATTTTGTGATACCTAGTTTATGGTACTCCATAAGTGTTTTTAAAACCTTCAAAATATATGATTTTCAAATTTAATCCAAGCATATCTTATTTTTGTTCATTCTCCATCCCTTTCAAAAAGATTTAAGAGTGTCTGACTGATTCAATACTGATTAAAGACTCCCTAGGGCAAAATATTTCATCCTTATTCACATCTGCACTGTTTCCTTTTGTAGATTTAGGAAAATCACTTTAATCTCCCTCTACTGCCTGTTCCAATCCTTTGACTATCCTTCTGTCTGCTGAAGAGAGAAATGGAATCCCAAGGAGGCTGTTTGCCAGAAGGTAAAACATACTATCGGTGCTAAAATAGTGTAAAACCCAGAATCCAGCTTCAGGAATATGCTGTCTAGTTTTCTTTCATGTTCCTTATATTTGAAAATGGAGGTTTAGGTATTTAAATTTGGTATTATAATTTCTTATATCTTTCTTGGGAATTAGGTACAGGTTTTTTTGCATCTACTTGCAAAAACATCATCTTAGTAATTCAGACACAAGACGAATATACAAGAAAAACAGTGTAGTTACTAGAAAATGTGAATAAGTAGCATTAAATTTGGCACACAATGGACTGTGCTTGCTAATAAAATATTAGAATATTTCCTGGCATATATTTGACTTATTTCAAATAGCACTTGCCCTAGTAATTACTGGACATGGATTACCTGTCTAACTGTTCTTCCGTAGTAAGTAATGCTTGGGATCATAAGGCATACTTTACAATGTAGAAACAGGCTGCATCATGGCACTTACCTTCAGTGCCTGGAGACAGCTATGAGCACTTTAAGTGCAGACTTAGTACTCTAAGTGTCAATACAGCCACAAGATTGTGCTAAAATGTTCGTTATTATTGAGGATCTTCAACCTGAGAACTAAGAATTATACTTAAAATCAATATGTAAATAAATCTAAGAAAAATAATTTTAAGTCCCTATAGCCTGCCAGGTAATAGTTACTCTTCACATGAATTAAAAAGAATATATGTCCTTACAAGCAGAGTCAAATATGGAGGAGAAGTGAATGGCTAACATTTTTGAATGATTAGAATAGTCAATCAGCTACTTCGCTGCTATAATATATCTTTCTTGTGAAGCGCAAGAGCTTAATTTTGTGTGCATGTCCAGTTGTGACTTCAATGTTGTCATGGATTCAGCAGCAGCAGTCATTTTTCTTTAAGCAGTAGCTGGTGAGCACTGTGTTTTGGATTTCTGGCTTGGGAACAGTGCTGATAACACCAGTGTTTATAGTTATGGCTTGGAGTGTTTAGGCTGGCCAAGGACTTTCTG
>JASSUY010031610.1:0-13947 GCA_032466535.1 Forpus xanthops | reverse complement strand
GCTCCATCACTGGCAGTGTTCAAGGCCGGGTTGGACATAGCCTTGGGTGACATGGTTTAGTGGGAGGTGTCCCTGCCGATAGCAGGGGGGTTGGAACTAGATGATCTTAAGGTCCTTTCCAACCCTAACTATTCTATGATTCTATGAACTGAATGAGGATGCCCTATACAGCAGTTTATCTAAGACTATAGAGTAGTCAAAGACTAGGGCAGTGTTTGAAGTGAAGCTGAGTGCACTATTTGCATTTGAGAATATCTGCAATACTCTGAGGACTTTCAGCTGCATGTAACAGAAAGTGACTAAGATTAAAAAGACAGCTTTCCATCAGATTCTTATGTGGAATTTTCTCTGCTTTCAAAAAAAAAAAAAATCTGAAATACTTTAGCTAAGAAATAATGGAGTTTACATGACATTAAAAATATTGTTTTGAGCTCTCTGGGAGGGTGGGAAAGATGGAGCAAGGGAGTGTGGAGCAGGGTTGTTTTGTTTCTTTTAGAGTTAGCTAACATTACCATTGAGAACAAATACACCTGAGCTTTCAACTAATTGTTCTCCTAAAGTTGTACCTGATACAAAATTTAAAGAAGCTATTCTTGTATTCTATGTAACAAGTTAACTACAGTTGTAAATCTGCATGTGTATTCTTTTTTCTTCAAAGGGGTATGATATTTAATTACAATAGCTGTTTTAATCTTTGAATTTTGGTAATAAAATCTCGCAGCCTACTAACTCACAAAAAGTAAATGCTCACTGAGGAAGAGCTCATCTTTGCAGAGTTATTTGAGTATAACTCCTACTTGCACACTGGGATTTAAAATCCATCAGAGATCCATCAGGTAGCTTATCCTCCAAAGCACTTTAGTCTGTTTCAACACTTGAAAAGAGGGTACCTGAGTAAATGGTCCAATTATATCTTGTGCAATAGTTCATGCATTTCTGAATTTCAAATAGGATGAGATTTCTGCTCCAGCTATCTACTTTCCATTGTAAGGAGGCTCTTTGGGCTCTGTTCTCATACATCAACACCCAGAATCTCTTGATAGAGGCTCCTACATGTTACCACAATTAAATGCTATAATAAGAGGTAGAAATAGTTGGTATGTTTTTTCACCCAGTATTAAATATTCACTTGCTAATTTTGACACTTTTTTGCATTAGTGTTAATTAATGCATTTATAATAATAAAAAAGACATCTTAGTACACTGTGCTGAATGATGGTGACATAAAAAGGTATCACCCTATTAATGGTGCGACATACAAATTGCTCTGCTTATTTTACACTTAACAACTGTATGTAGTTCTTCAGTTCCCGAAGGGGAAGCTATTCCCTTTTGGTATGCCTGTCAAGAAACTACATTGCCAATTATGAAAGAAATTCAACTTTACCAAGCAGTGTTGCAAATAACTCTATTCCAGAAATGTGTAAGATTAGTAACTAAGAAGTCCTTTGCTATCCCAAGTTTATAGGATCACTCACCTCCACTGAAAACACAGCTGGGAGAAAAATCCATCCCAGGACTCTAAGGGTAGCAGCAATCACTGAAAGCTGCCATCCTGTTGAATGCAATACCATCCAGGGGTAAGGGACAAGGACAGCCAGATCTACTATGCAGATACAAACCCAAGAGTTTGCTTCCACTCTGTTGTGGTTTGAGGCCGTCAAACTCACTCCCCTCTCTTTCTTCCTCCAGTCCTGGGGGCATGAGGAGGAGAATCGAAAGAATGCAACTCCACAGGTTGAGATAAGAACAGTTTAGTAACTAAGGTATAACATAAATCACTACTGCTACCAACAGTAATAATACAAGAGAAAATACAAGGAAAGAGAATACAACAGATCTTCACCTAATACCTAGCCACGCCACACAGTGCCCCCCCATCACCTGATACCAAGCTCTACTACACAGTGCACCCCATCACCTCATACCAAATCCCGGCCATGCCGTGCACACCCCCTGCACCCCCACCCTTCCGGGTCTCTGCCCTCTGTCTACCTCCTGGACATGACATGCTGTGGTATGGAATCCCTCTTTGGTCAGTTTGGGTCAGGTGCCCTGTCTCTGCTTCCGCCCGGCTTCCCTCCTCCCTGGCAGAGCATGAAACTCAAAGTCCTAAACATTCTAAGCCATAACTATAAACACTGCTACTATCAGCACTGCTCCCAAGCCGAAAACCAAAAACACAGTGCTACACCAGCTACTACTTAAAGGGGAAAAATGACTGCTGCTGCTGAACCCATGACACACTCTTGAGGTGGGGTAAGCTAAAATACAATCCTGGCATGATTTTTCAACAGTCCACAGTATCAAGTTAAATGCATGAAGATTTACTAGTACCCAGAACACCTGGAAATCACGCCAGAGATTTCTCATGGCAAGCTTTTTATTATATCAGCACCTGATTAGGGACTTAAAGCATAGCAGCTACTACACATCAGCACACAATATATGAACCAGCAGTCTGGATGCTCATATTTTGGTTCTAACAGTATCTGCTGTGCAGTTTGCAGACATAGTTTGGAGGGAATCTACTCTGTCTTTAATTTTTTCTTTAGGAATATTAAAATTAGCCATATATTTCACCAACACATCTACAGTAAATGAAATAAAAGCGACTCATGATCCACCTGTCATTTGGGATACAATCATGATGAGCAATAACAGTAGAAAAGAACTCAAGATCACCCTGTTCCAGAATTTACATTTTCAAATAGACACAAAGTCTCAGAGAATCCTTTTGTATTTCTCCAGCTTTTAAAAGTCTTAGCTAGTTCAAGCTTACTTCACTTCTGCCAATAACAGGCAATTTCATTTTTTAGAGTACAGTGAAAAGTACCTGGTTTTTAGGTGTTACAGTTACAAGTAAAATTAAAATTCAGCATTTAAAAGCAAAAAAATTCAACTGCATTTCTCTTACTATCCAAGCATATCCCATCCAACAGAAAATCCCATGTATAAATACCTGAGCACAATTAAGTACTCTGCCTAGCATGACTGAAAGACTACTCTTATACTGGAGATAACTTGCTGCCTTATCCAAATTATATTTCAGCAAAAACACCTAACCACATGCGCAGCCCTAACTTTGTACAATTTTATTAATGCCAGCAATATTAAACACATACTTACTGGTTTATGAGGCTTTACTATGCTAAAAGAGAACACTGGAAAGAACTAACCTGTGCATTTGCTGCTGTATACGTTTTCCTGAAGCTGCGCTTTACCTTTGCCTTTACGTTTTCCTGGAGGCCCTGGGGGTCCAGGTGGTCCAGGGGGCCCTGGAGGTCCAGGTTCACCTTTTGCACCTACGTATAGAACAGAGTACAATGTCACAGGTGCTTAGGGAACAGGCAACCTGCAGAGAAATGTATGTGTTCACATGGTAGACTTTCAGAGATCTGTAAAACAGCCCCTCGCTTCTTAAGAGGTATCTGCATACAGAAATCTGGTGCAGTAAACTCAGTGGGGTGCTGTTTGTTAGAAGATGAACCATACAAAACTTCACAAGTTGTATAACATCAGTGTGATTTATCTGTCTGGATTACAGGCACATTAGAGAGTTATAAAGCACTGTTGGCTTTTACTTACTGTCTTCTGAGACTTCAACATCAGATCTTACAATGCTGTAATTTTACACAGCTTATATTTATGGCTGTTTCACATATTCCTGAGAGGAAACCTGCCCTTCATTTTCTAATAGATAAATAAAACAACACTTCAAGAAGGAGTAGGAGGAGGTCAACTGCCTGGAAGTGTACTGGAAAGGTCAGAATCCATGTACACCTCAACTGAAAGCCCAAGCAGAAAAGTTCTTGTGAAGACTTGCATTAAAGAGAGAACATTTTCTTGTGCACATTCAAGCTTCACTGTGGATAACGTGTTTGTACTGGTTGGTCCTACTCATGCAGATCACATTCATGCTTCAGAACCACAGTACATCTTTATCAAGCACACTGTTGCAAGAGAGCTCCTAAGAGCACTTCTTCCTACCTTCTAATATCACATCATTGTTTGCATCCCCCTTTTCACCCTTTGCTCCTCTTGCACCTTTTCCTCCTGGCATGCCATCCTTGCCAGGTAAACCCATTTCTCCAGGTTCTCCTTTCTGCCCTTGATCACCTTTTGGTCCTGGTACACCTGGAAATAAAAAGTGATTCAGTACCAAGAGCACTGTTCCAATATTAAGCATCAATCAGTACGCTTTTAAATACAAAACGTAATCACTCCAGTTATTTTTTTCACCTGTATTTAACTGGGTAGCTGTAATATGTTTGATTCCAAAGCAACACCATAACCTAATATGAAGGGAAAGTTGGTACAATCTGTTTGGTGCTAATAATACATTCTTTACCTAGTGATCTCTGAGGTTTAAGTATTTAACATACAGACCTGAGCATTGTTATCACTGTCTAGAAAATTTCAGGGTAAGAAAGAATAGTAAGGGAAGATGTGAAATACTATATTTATTCTCATGTTTATAAGGCACTGAAGAATGACATTCTCATGGCATTTCCTTAAAGCAATTACTAAACATTAAAACACACACTGCACTTCTAACATTTTCCAGTGTCCCAACAGAGAACAGGAACGGCTTCCTGGTAACATTTTCACATGGCTACTATAACCCTCCCTCTACACGTGGTAAAAGCATCAGTCCAGGTACTTTTTGCATGTGACTGTTTAGTAAACTAACACATACAGCAAGGCATTCGTTCCTTTGTCCTGTGTGATTTAGTTTTGCAATAAGAAAAACAATGGTGTGTTTGCACAACTGACACATGAGAAGCTTGCACTCTCTGCTTCTGTGGCAATTTGTATTTTCTTGCTTTAGAAGAGGAAATCTTAACACTTGCACAAGTAGAAATGTTCGTGTTCTTGCAGCCATAGGTTTCAACTGAATTATGTTTGTTAATACTTGGGAATAAAATGCTTAGTTTTCTACTCATGATTTTACTATTTAAATTGATTTTGCGAAATCTGAAACAGTTACAGCTTTGTGGTGAAATCTGAAGTGTGCCTCTGGCACCACTGCCACCTGACTCTCTGAAGACTGGTTCTCACTTCCATTTCCAATTTTAAAGATTTACTGAGATGCTGCAGTGATAGATCATGCTGTGTCTCGAGATATCGTAGGCAATTGTTCCACTTGTACCTGGCAGCAAACCCACACAGCTATGTTCAAAAGCCAGAATAATAGATGGGCCACTATAAATACCAACCTGCTAATGTCAGCTTGTTCACTCATGGACATACCCTTCCCTCTTCTCTGCTCCTCTCAAATTTACCATTCTGATGCCCTTTTGTCTCCTTATCCTTCTACCATGCACAACTCAATTGCTTTCTCATTCTGCCTTGAAGGCACCAATTATCCATCAGTGCTGTACATTGCTACTGAGCATCAGATAAGTCAGTGAATAAACCAATTGCTGCCACTTTACAACTTCACAGTAGTTTACAGGCTCTGCCTGAAGTAACTGCCTCAGGTACTGTGCAGTGATCTGTTGAACCCAGCTTGCCAGATCTACTTCTGTTCTCTATAGTCAGCCTTTCCCTGTCCCATTTCCTCAGGATGAGCTGGACAGCTAAGAGACAACAGCACTTCTGCTGCTGATTCTCTCTTTTTAGCAGAAACATGTTGTGGTGAAATCAGTTAAGTTGGGCTAAACAGCTTTCTCAACCACCATGAAAAAATCCCATGTGGGCTTAACGCGTTACAAAGCGTACCCGAGACTAAAAAAATGAAAGTTTCCAGCCTAAATAAACAATATAGAAAAGAAGCAAAATATGCAAATATACATCTCCTGCCATAGTTATTATGGATCTAGAATCAAAACTGTGGTAATATAGAACAGATTCTATCCACAAACTCTGGCTTTCCTTTTTTAAGACATCTAAATTCTAAGGGTCATTATGTTGGCAGGTGAGTGAATGGAAATATTCTTCCAGTAACAGTATTTACTAGAACATTCAGAATACTGAGATCCAATTAAGTGCATTCAGTAGCTTTAATTTTCAATATTGTATCATCTTCCTTCCTGTGGATTAAATCTGAAGTAATCTACCAAAGCTTCATCTAAGACCGTGAATCTACAGAATTCTGCTCCGTGCAGCTTCTTCGTAAACACTGAAGCCCTTCTCCCTGTACAAAGGTCTAAAAGTAACTACATCTGAAAACAATAGTAAAAAATGATTTATTTTTTTAAACCACCACCAAAAAAAAAAAAAAATACCTGTTTTTCCTCTTTTTCCACTTATTCCTGGTTCTCCCTTTTGTCCTGGCATACCCGGGAGTCCATCTGATCCATTGTAGCCAGGTCGTCCATCAAGTCCAGGAGGCCCTAAACAAACCAAATAGCATAAATAATAAATTTTTGAACTGTTCAATGCAATTTATCCTTAATTCTGCCATAGATACATATAGTAAGTTTATATATATATAATCCATATGACATATAAAATCCTCTATTTGGCCATTATGTTCTTCATGCCAACAGAGTGTCCTCCCAAAATAAACAAAAAACTATCAACAACAACAACAACCCCCTACCACACCACCAAACCAAACCAATACAAGCAAAGACACCCGCCCGCAACAAACAACAAAAAGCTATGAAACCTGACTTAAAGGTAAGATGCTGTTTTGCCCCAGCCTGTGCATAAAAAAACTGACTGAAATTAATACTGCCCACAATTTGCATTAAGGCCAGCACAGATCAGGTTTCTGGATTCCACTTCAATGACAAGAACTGTGGAACCCGTTTATTTCTGAAATTGGCAGTGACTATAGTACCTTCCACAAGCCATATAAGCTTTAATGCTGCTCATGGTATCTGCTGGACTAATCTAACACAAGAACAACATTTATCTACTTGTCCAGAATACTGCAGTGCCAAACCATGACTGGCTGATTGAGAAGACATCACTGCCTCTTCCCTGCTATTTGAACCAGGACAAACAAAACGTGCCTGATAC
This sequence comes from Forpus xanthops, assembly GCA_032466535.1. Taxonomy (NCBI): domain Eukaryota; kingdom Metazoa; phylum Chordata; class Aves; order Psittaciformes; family Psittacidae; genus Forpus; species Forpus xanthops. The sequence goes on along the minus strand of JASSUY010031610.1, from coordinate 6,975 downwards.
TTTTCTGATACAGAGAATTATTCTAAGCAGACCCACAGCTACAGCAGCACAGAAAGAAAGCAAGTAACCATTCACATAGCCTAGCAACCCATGAGGGAGAACAGAAAGAATTAAATAAGCAAGGAAAAGTTTTGTGGGAGGTGGGAGGGTGGAATCATTAACCAACATTTTTTTTAAGTGATGCTTTTAGTGTTAAATTATAATATCAATTTACTCAGGTTGTTGGGGCTTTTATATACATGCATTCATGCCTTCAGCTAAATGCTACTTAAACACTCTTAATTTCATCCTGTTTTGATCAAATAAGTTTTGGCAAATGTGAAACTATTGCGTTCCCTCCCCTAGAAAAGTATAATGTCTAAAACCTCCCCCCTGCTCAAAAGGGGCACAAATTGACCTAAATACAGTAGTTATAAAGGCAGGAAAGGCAGGCAATCATTTAACCCACTCACATTCGTTAGCAAAGGGAGACTGTGCCATAAAACATACACTTCTACATTTCAAGGGTTTGTACCAGCAACTGTTTCAATTATCCAAAAATGTTAGTACAATTGTACCAAGTATCTTACCTGGGGGACCTGGGGGGCCTACAACAAGAATGAGAAAGAAGAAATTATGAGCTAGTAAGAAACAAAAAACCAATTCCAAACTGAATTTATTAGGATTAAATCAGAACAGTAAAATGGGAGGAAACACCCTCAGATTTCAAAATGAACACCTATGGGTTTAGCTAGTTTGTATTATAAATAACAATTTAAACATTAGCAGAAACTCCCTTGCTGAAAGAGTATCCTTAAAAGCAATTACACAGACACATATATATTGCTTTCTTGCAAATTTCTGTTGATAAAGGTTTGGCAAACCACCTCTACAATGTAATCTCATTGTCACAGGCTTAGGTGAATGGATGCAAGGCATTTAACAATCATCACATCTCCTTCATATTGCTCTCCACAATCCTACTGCAGAAGAATAGATCTAACAATACTAATGAATGTCACAATTAAAAATCCCATTGAAAATACACATTAAAAATACATGCTATATTTCTCATGTGCTATAGTTCATTTCAGTTCAGGATTTAAAGTATTTAAATAAGGAACAAAATTAAAAAGCCTTGTCATTATTATTAACTACATCTAAATCACAATCAGGCTTTTCACACGTATTTGTTCTCCAGTCTGGAACCCAAGCTTCCCACAGGCCCTGGTTGGTGTATTAGAAACTGGTCTTGGCTCAGTTGTTCAGCAGCCTGCCATGCAGTAAAATCTGTCTTACTCTCTCTGACTTACTTCAGGTATAGCACCTCAATGAGAAGAAAGAAAAGCAGGCAAGAGTAAAGCAAGAATAAACCAAAAATGTTTCTGCAATAAGATCTATCACCCAAACGTATTAAAAAAAAAGAGTCACAAAAAACAGCAGGAAAAGCAGATTAGGAGAACACAAAGAAAGGTGGCAGTTGCAATTAAAGAACCAAATTAGTTCTGTGAGCATTTTCATCTAGCCAACAAAGTAGTCTTGTTTCAACATAACTCTACAACAGAAAATAACCGTAATTACTAGATTTCCCTAACGATGACAATTTTCAGCATTAATTAGAAGCATTATGAATAAAGTGAAAACTATTTTATAATACCATTACAGCAATTATCCCTTTTAATCAGTACAGGCAGTAACGTCAGTTAACATCTTTCTGCCAATTTTCCAGTAAATGACCATTTTTTCCACACTACAATGTTACATCCATCAGTGCGTTCAATTACTTCCTTATCTCAAAAACTGAGGATCTTTATTATCCTTGTATGAGCATAATGTAAATAAGAAAGGTACTTGAAAAAGCAGCAATTGTCACAAAGGTCTGTAGCAGAGAAAACCAGTAACAGAGATGAAGTTTAATGGTGTCAAGAGAGCGAAAACGTGCAGAAAGCATCAAGCAGCATGAATTCAGAAGTCTGGAGCCCAAAGAAACAACCTTCTAAGTTGTCTATGATTCAGCTTCAGTTGCAGTCAGAACTGATATGCATTTTCAGAAGCAGTATTTAGCATCCGTTTGTACTATGGCAATAGTACAACACTCATTTTGAAATTGATTCAGCCAAAGGGACCCAATTTGAAAACACAAGCCATACAGTAAGTGAAGCATTTTCTTAAACACATAAAAAGTGGCTTATTTCTAACCTTCTTATCTTTAAAACCAAACACAACTCAGTCTGTCACAGAATTCAAACCTGGACCATAGCCTTTAAAATGTCTATGTCCTGACATTCTGTTCACCAAAAATACCAAGACTAACCCCAGCTAGTATTTTAAATATCCAAGTCTGTAAGATTTGCTTATGAAAATTACTTTGGAAAGAAACAGCTCCAACTAACATCAACTGCTTAGATTCCAACATTTATATTAAGTTGGCATAGGTAAACCCAAAGTAGCAGCTATTATCTTTTTTAAATAAGTATCATAATTGATATATGCATTCTCAGTAAACAGCACAGCTCTTTGACACAGTCATCAACCTCAAGTTCTTTGAAGACTCTGAAATTCTTTATTCCTGAAAGTAACATAGGTGCAGTGCTTAAGGCAATAAACATACCTGTTAAGCATATCCCTTTTGTGCTGTTACATAAATCCACCATCACTCGAACCTAAAATTGCAAAGAAAGTGACGTTGAAGACAATGCATACCATAAAAGTATCTGGTTTACTTTGCCTGCAGAAATAATCCCAAAAACAAAGACAAAACTCTCCATTCTGTGCTCGTAAGAATAAACTGCCTTAACACTGTGACTCCATCCACCTCTTCAGGCTGTGATTCTCATAGGAATCTGTTTAATATACCTCATTTTAAATCTTACTGAAGGTAGGAATGAAATATTTGGCAGACTACTCCATACATCATCTGGGCATTAAAGTTCATACCTTATTGTAAAACCTGTGTGGTTGCCCATGCATTGACTCTATCACTAGGAGGTATTAAAAGCCAACATCAGCCAATAAAAGTTAAATTCAATTTTATTTTAAATTTGTGGCAAATGATGAATATTTGTCCAACATAACATCCAGTGAGAAACATAACTTAAGTGATTTCTTGTCTTGGAATAACAAAGATCTACTAATTTGGAATGGATTTTTGTCCATTCAGAACAATTCATTCCAGCAATGACTGACTTTATAAAAACCAAGCTGAAAATCACATTCATACAGATGCTTTTAATCTAGAATAAAGTTTATCAATCAAAAAGTCATCTTTACAAAACATGTGGGTTTAGGCTGAGAAATCATTCATTTTACATGGCTTGCTTGCTGAGAGTCAGCACCATAAAATGTTTTGCAACTCATCAAAACACCAAGCAGAAATGAAAACATGATGAACCCAACCACTGGAAGTGCCTTAGCTCTTCATGGGCAAGTTTAATGTTTATAGTCAGAAATTAAAAAGATCATTATTTCAGAGCTATGCAATATATGATAACTTAGGAACTATTTACCCAGAGTTGCTTGTTTATTCATCTTTATACAACTCCTCTATTTACAAATAATGGAATGCATCAGTCCCAAAAGAGAACAGACAAGTGCAAGTCAATCTGAAAGGCAGACTGATGTTTAATCCTAGGAAGGTTATTTGCTGCTGTTAATCTTTACTTTTAAAACTAATACATTGTTAGCTTCGAGTGACAAATGTAATGGACTCAAATAAAGGACAACTATTTTGATGCAAGTACTCTTTTGCTGCAAAATGAAATTAAGGACTTTAACTCCGTCAGATACATCTGGAGAGTTTACTGGATTCTAGATAGTACTGGAACAGCTCTTCTATTTACAAGTTTTAGACTCAAATTAACTAAGAAGAGCTAACTGGCTTTGAATATCAGAATTTGCTTGTTCTCTTTCCCTTCACACCCCTCCAAAACACCTAGCTTTCACCACGTAACTTGCTCTATTTCAAAATGCAGTTTAATCTAAATGGTCTTGTTGAGGTTCCTGAAGTGACTGCAACTTGCTTTGGGGCCCTCCAATTATCTCAGCAGTATTATTTTACCAATCAGTGCAATTCAGGTAACAAAAAACATGGTACTCGAAGTGTGCTAGCAAATAGCCTACAGCAGAACCTCCTGATTAGCTATGAAAGATGAATACACCAGTCATCCAGTCAGCCAGCACCACCATGAAGAAAAGCTACAGATATATTATTTAAAAATAAAAGCTTAGTTTTCTCACTAAGCATGAAAAAAAGAAAATAAGACAACCAAAGTTATGATGCAACAACTTGAATAACTAGTTAGCCATATGCCATCACCTCTTGCACTGTTTTAAAGCTCACTTTCAAACTTACTACTCTCAAATTTATTGGGCTGTTACCCTCTTAGCAGCCTTTCTAGAACAGCAGATTTGCCAACTTCTTATATTTATTCTCTTAAAAAGTAAATATATTTAAAAATACATATACAAAAGGCCCAGAAACAAACAAACAAAAAAAAAAACCTATACTCATGTTATTAAAGATAAAATACTACTTTTGATACCTAAAGCTATTTCAAAGACTCTTGAGCAGAGGCCACAACAGACCTCTCCTGACCAGCAATTGTGTAGAGCTGTAGGATATTGATACCTACAGCACCAACCTGCAGAAACCTGTGCCTCCGTAACGAGAGATCCTGCTCAGGGGAACCTCCACAGGGTCTACATTCAACAGAGGCTTGAATACCTCTCTAAGAGCTACTGATGTAGTAAAGTTCATCTCACCAACTGTAAGTAACTTTATCTCACGCTACAAGTGAAACAAAGAAGCATTCAAGTCTTCATATTACATTAGTGGGAGTTAGGCATAAAATGCAGAAATGAAAGAGTGGGAGAGGGGTGCTTGAAATTTTTTCTGAGGACTTTTCCCCTTATGGGTCTGCATACATACACCCTGAGCAACACTTAGAATGAAAAACATCCAATGGAAGCTTTGTAGGAACAAAAGAGGCACAAAAACCACCCAAGCAGCTCCCTACAGATGCACATATTTATATGAAGCACACCGCACATAGTAGTAGTCACGGGTGATTTAAATGGAGATGTTGCACAAGGGAATTGCCACATGCTGATAAAATGTACACTGTGTCACTCGGTGCTATTTGAAGAGGATGATAAGTTATTCAATCCATGCATGCTACCTAATGACAGCAAAGTAGTGTATTTAAGTGCCACTGTCAAGATTATCCAGACATCCAACTGCCACTAAAGACTTAAGCCCGAGCACCTAAGAGAGAGCATCAGCAGCATTCAGACTCTGTCAGGATCTGAACCTTTTCTCTGATAAACTTATTTGTGGATTCCTTAGACTCAAAGTAGTTCACATCAGCTGGAACAAAATGAGCTGTAGCTGCCAAACAAAAAGATGGTTTCATAAAAGAAACAGGAAGGAGTTTTGACTAAATGTTTTGATGAAAAGCTCAGTTACAGCACATGAAAATATTTCACTGGGTCATCAAAATTTTTAGTGTTATCTGATCCAAAAAAAAAAATCAAAAGAAAATGCACTGCCATTTTCCAAGGTTTTGTTTTTTTTTTTTTTTGTTTCTAGAAAGTTCTTTCAGTTTTCAAATTTGGAAGAGCCCTCCTACATAGCAGTAACTTGAGAATTATGGTTCCGGAAAATAATGACGAACATTTCACTTTGATCTGAAATAATTATTTATCCTAAACTCCCAAAAACTGCATTATCAAAATGCTATGCACACCTGTACTCTACAATCTCATTAGCTTGAATACTGATGGGGGGTGCCAGCACTGCAAAACCATCATTGCAATGGTTTATTAACAAAAATGCCAGTGGAACAATACTGAAAAGGTATTTTCTGTAAGTGATGCTTCAAACCAGTAATACTGGTGACAGCAGTAGGAGCTGGAGTTACCCTCTCCTGCTTTTTTGTGGGCCAAGGCCTGCAGCCCTCACTGGGACAGAATTTCCACTAAGCTTCCCTCAATAGTAATACTTGTACTTCTGACTCAGAACTTAAAAGCTTTTCAATCTATTTAGACTTTTAAAACTATGACCTCTATATCTTCTCAAATACACAACCCAGTTAATACCAAGCAAGGATAATCTCTTCACTGAAGTGCAAAAAAACTATGTAATTTTGCTAGAGAAAAGACAAAGTTCTCTACTGACTCAATGAGTACTACTTTCAAATTTAATACTTACTGAAAGGGCTCTATCAGCTTTAGAGACCTGCTGGTAAAGTGATGTCAAGTACCTCACCTTGAGATACTTAGCAAGAAACACATAGGGGTTCTACTAGTGGCGCAGTGATTTAAAGATCCAAAACCTTAAAACCAGAAGGCTGACCCCATTACAGTTATATTTTTGAAGCTTCATTAAACCCATGCTTCTAACATCTATGTAACTATCATTTTAGAAGGTCGATCATAACCTGTAACCTAGATGGCACATCAGTTCCAAAACCTCATCATTTACAGATTAACAGCTGCTGTTCCTTAGGCACCACACTGAAAGCATCAAGTGGGTATTTCTGCACAACGTTAACTCAGCAGCAGCGAGAGCGGCCCAGACCTGCCAATATCACCATCGCCCATTTACGGGAACCACGGGGCCGGAGCTAGGACAAGCCTCAGCTCCACTATCCCCCAGTCCCGCAGCCCCTTGGGGCTAGAGGCGGGTACCGAGGGTCAAGGCGGCCGCTGCCGGCTCCGTTCCCGCCCCAGCCCCGGCGGGACGTGCTCTCCGCCGTACCGGCACCATGGAGTAGGTCATCATCATCAGCATCTCGTCGTTCTCGGCCCGCACGTGGCCGCGGGTGCGCTCGCCGCGGTGGCTCCGCTTGCTGCGGGCGGGCGCCGCTCCGGAGCCCAGCAGATCCCGCAGGGAGCCGTTGTCCCCCGGGGCTCGCACCGCCTCCAGCTCCCGCAGCGCCGTGCCCAGCTCCCGCCACTGCGCCAGCAGGAACAGCGTCCCGGCGGCGCTGAGCGCCG
>JASSUY010031609.1:21473-50144 GCA_032466535.1 Forpus xanthops | reverse complement strand
GAATGGGTTGCCCAGGGAAGTTGTGAATGCTCCATCACTGGTGGTGTTCAAGGCCGGGTTGGACAGAGCCTTGGGTGACATGGCTTAGTGGGAGGTGTCCATGCCCATGGCAGAGGGGTTGCAACTAGATGATCTTAAGGTCCTTTCCAACCCTAACTGTTCTATGATTCGATATTAGAACATGACATGATCAGAATAAGATTTTTTACCCTGAGACTGAGATTTAAAGTCCTGAAAACAGAAATCTATAAACATACAATTCCTTTAAAATTTTTATTAGCTCATGCAAGCCTCATCTTAATACTGTCACAAATGTTTCTGTCAAAAAATTTTAGCTCCTTCTTTATACTAAACCAGTGCCTGTATCTGCTGTAGACTACACTCTGTTGAGATGAAGCTATTGAATGAAATGCAACCAATAGTTTATAGTTAAAAAGTCTAAGGAAATGTTTGTATCTCTCCAAATTATTTTGTAAGTAACTTCAGAAGAGTCAGTTTTCAATTTCTTTAAAATGAACTCAAGAGATACAACATCCATAGGAACCTCATTGTAATTTTCTTGTAAGATTTATTTCATATATGCTTGAAAGTAACATTTTAATATTAGCAATGGTACTGTATAGAAGTGAACATTCTTTTTACCTCTCATACCTTTATATACATATTCTTAGTGACACACTGACAACTGCAACTGAAATACAGATGATAAGAAAACCCCCAAATCCACACTAAACCAAAATTCTTCAACCCTCTAAGAATTAACATCTGTTCTTCTACACTATTTTAACTTTGTGATCTGGAAGAGCAAAAAGCAGATATTTGGCTTTACATGCTGTTTAGTGCTAAACAGATCTTGAGAGGAATATTTGAAAGGCAACAACTTTTAGTTTTGAGTGGCTGATCTGTTGGTAATGAAATTTGCTTATTGGTTGGTACCTGTATGTCTCTACTGCACTTTACATAATGCCACCTTCCAGGAGGGAAGAATCATTTGCAAAATGAGAAAGAGAGGTAGAAAACAATGAATTTTTTACTACAATTTGAATTGGTGACTCAAAGACAAGAGATACAAAACACCCAAGAACACAGCTTCTGCTATCAAATATGCTGCCAGTAATGCCATCCAGTGAAATGAAGACAACCTATTTTTTGAGCATTAGATCCAATCATTATGGAGAACTGACGACTCCTCTGGTGTTCAAACACATCCCGCAGACATCAGTTTCTCAGAACCTGCTCTGGTCTCTTTTCTGATGATTTACTGAGCAGGTTTTCTGCTTTCTTTAAAGCATACATTTGAGCAGCTATCACAAGAGAACGAATGTCCAGCTCTGCAGCTCAGCAGAACATGTAATAGTTACCTAGAATCTGTTGTAACATGTAGCTGTGGCCTAGAAAACAAGATAAAAAAATACTCAGCACAGTGATCTGTGAAAATATTCACAAAATTCTGTTTACACTATTCTTGCATATATTCTAATGCAAACATTTGTATTGCCAAAGCAAAAGAGTCCATAAAGTGGCACAGTTTTTGGTATTTAGCTACCACTTATTTGCCCAGGGTTTATGTGAAACACAACTCAAGTTAAAACTGCAGTTTGAGATTGAGGAATAATGGATTTATAGACTCTCTGAGGTTGTAAGGCACCTCTGGAAATGGCTTAGCCAATCCCCCTGTACAAGGCTGCCCACCACTGTGGCCCACGCAGTCTTTAATATCTCCATGGAGTGTCAACACCTCTGGACAACCTGTTAAGAGCATTCCATCACCCTTAACGTACAAGATGCTCTTTCTCATTTTTCCTGTATTCAATTTGTGCCCACAATGAGGATGGTGGGAAGAAAAGTTTTATTTTCTAAAAAATAAGGAGATTTGATACTAAAACCACAGAGAAAAAAGGAACATCAAAACAGTTTAGTGTTTCTTTTCCCAACTTCATAATGCTTTTAGCTTTTTACATACTTGAAAATATATAACCTATTATGATGATTTGTGCTAAAAAAGTCTATTATATGGTCCAAAGAATTGTGATTTTAGTTGCCAAAGACCCCTCCTGTTCCTATTTATGTATCGACAAAGAGCCAATGTGTGTGATATTTTTTCAGATAACGTGATAAAAATGTGGTTAACACACAAGAATATGTAATAAGTTTTATTTATCCTAAGTGCAAAGAAATGTTATTTTAACTAGTAAGTATTGACAGGCCTTCACCAGCAGCAGATGCAGAAAACTCACTCACATGAGACAATTCTTGATTTAAGTTTTGCTCTGCATGGCCTGGAAAATTTAAACTTCTGATGTCAATTTTATTATTCAAGAGGATTTTATTCAGCATGTAAACAGACAAACAGGCAGAGCCAGAATCTGTTGCTTACATTAAGACATAAAAGTGGACTATAAAGGAAATTATTTGACTAAACCTGTGACTGAACTAACGCAGCATTTAAATTGAAAAAAAAAAAACCAGAAATCAAGTTTCCAGATGGCAGAGATATACAACAGAAAGAATACATTAATGATAGTTCACAGCATAAGGAATCAAAATAAATCAAATTTCCATGATTAACTACTAGCTTTTGATACAATAATGAAGAGAAATGCTAGCAAACTACTTCACAGCATTGCATTGTAAATTGTTAACATATCAAAGTTTCAAAATAAAATTAATTTCTTTAAAAGAGTGGTAGGCTTTTTTCATACAGATCAAGTAAAATGTTTTGCCTCATCAGATCTGTGTCTGATTGTAGGAAATGACTGCACATGGAAGGAAGAAATCCCTAAAGGAAAAACCTTGCAACAAATATTGCAGGCAATATCCTTCCAGCATTTAACAACCTATGGATTCAGCCCTAGAGACACTAATCTTATTTTCTGTTCACCATAATTATATTCCAAGATATAATTCACATCTTAAAAGTGTTTAATTAAAATTGACCCTGTATTTTCTATCAGATGTCTGATCAGGCATAACCTTTATGCCATTTTTCATTTTCACACTGAAATGTGATCATTTCATTCTGTAGCAACAAGAAACTCTTTAAAACCAGGTAATTACTTGTTTTATATTTCACTGCTTGCTAAACAGACAGAGCTGATGCCCCATAGACTTTCAATGCATGTTAAGACTGCAACTTTTTCTCCCAGACTGAGGTAACCCTACCCTCTACACCAGCCCTATGACTAATATCTCAATGCTAACTCTTTCATTAATAAAGATGTAACCAGCAACTATACACACATATGTGCTAAAAGCACAAAATATATCCAAATTATTATATGTATTTACAGTGGTTTATATTATACTATTAAACTAAAATTCTAGGAAACCTAAGAGACTAGAAGAATTGCAGGTATGGTACAAAGGTAAGAAACATTTCACAGAGTCCAGCACATCTGAGATGCCCTGTTGCCGAAGCTCAGAACCCATTAAGGAAGGGCAATACTAGAAGAGTTGACAATATGAAGAGGAACTGAAATTCATTTTCTTTTAGATGCTTTTTCTTACTCACCAAGTGCCAAGTCATGACTCTCAGAAAATAAAGGACACTGAGAATTCAAAAGACAGCCCAGCAATAATGATACTTTCTAAAATGTGCTCCTCCTATCACTGTCTGGAAGACCTTTCTGTTAATCTAATATTGCTGTTCTAACTGCAGAGGAAGAGCCTATATCTGAGTAGAAAAATGCATTAAAACCTCACTTTGTCTGCTGAAAATGAGGTACAAAGTTAATTTGCTCAAAGCTAAGCTTTTCTAGAATCCCTCTAATATTCCCATGGAGAACGTTCTACACTAGCTGAGAGAGAATGCTAATGCATCTATTATTTGAGAAAAACATCCAAGGAAATCATTTACAATACATATATGAACAGAATCTTTTTGCCACAACATTCAGGGATCAAAGAATATTCTTGAATCCACTATAGTCCATTGCTTCAAGTGATGCATCGAGAATCATGAAACTGCCAAAAGCAAATATAAACCCACTAAAAATAACTATAGTCTTTTTGAAAGCTATGGTATAGCTATAGCCCAAAAAAGTTAGCATCAATCAGTGCATCATATTGGCATTTACAAATCGCTGACAAATGGTGTTAGCAAGTTTCCTTGAGCAAATCTCCTAGAACACATTTATTTCCTTCAAGGTAACTGCTTTTTTTTCTACCACAATTTTTCACATACTAAATTGTACCCCTATTGAGAATACAGGTTACTGAAATGTGTTGCCTTCTCAGTAAAACTTTGTTCTTTCAGTGAAATAAATTGCATTTATTCAGGTCATTACATTTATTAGAAGAAATAGAGCTAGGTTTGTTTGGTTTTTTTTTTTTTGATAGGTGTTTTTTGGTTTTGGAGGGGCTTCTGCTGTATTTTCAACATTCACCTACATAGTAATGGTATTTATTCTGACTTGTGCATCACTGGTAGAACTCATTATGTAATGTGAGTTTACATCTCCTATGCAGGCTCTAATACCTGGCACTTTTAGTTTAATAAGCAAAACCATGAAATCTAAATTCTATTTACACACTTACAAAAGAGATGAGATGATCTCTCAGAAAGCAAGTTAATTGTTTAGGGCTGAGGAACAAAAGGAAATTTGTCTTCCCTTCCCATTTTTAACATAAACTAAGATATTATAAATAAACTATTCTTGAAATGTCATTTCTCAAAGTAGAATAAAAAGATGCTGTGACAACAGCACATTAAGATGAAAAAAAAAACCACCTGAAAAGCAGGATCACTGCTTCTCCATCAGTACTGTATTAGCTCATAGTTATAAACTCACAGTATGGTCACTGCTGAATTGTTCGGTGATGCTGAATTAATGACATTTTTTAAAAATGTGTGAAATTCTAATAATTGAAATTAAATGAAAATCTAAAACCAACACAATTTTGGTTAAAGCATGTAAATAATGCATCACAGTTCTAGTAATGAACTCCTATTATCAATATGTTTTCAATGAATTCAGGCCAAAGCTTCACATAAATATTACTAACGAATACCCACTGTTATTTCCTAACATAAGAGCTTCTGGTGGAAAATGCTGTCTCCTTTTCTCACATTTTAGTATTAGTTGTGTTGCTGTGTCCCTTGTACTGTTGAGGTAATGAAAATTACTACTACAGGAATTCAATGTACACTTGAAACCGTCATCATTTGTGCCCCACAAAGCTTGAAATTACATTTCTTTCATAAGCAGGCTGAAGCTGAGCTACCCCTGGCTTACAGATGTTATTCTGCATTATCTCTTGTCTGTGTACAACTCAGGATAATCAATTATGTCAAGGCAATGAAAAGACAGGACCTTAAACAGCAGTTAAAGCTGCAAGTTATGACATGAATTTGACAAGAAATTACCAGTTCACTACTTTCCACTGCTATTCTCAACCAGCTTAAAATAAAATATCATTGGAAAGGAGAATAAAAATCACTTGAATATTGAGTTGCAAATGTATTTCGTATTCACCTCCCCCCTCTTTAAATACCAAAATGAAGAACATGGACAGCTTCTTTAAATGACTTAACGAAAAGCCACACAGGGGCCTCTCAACTGGAAGTACCTGAAACCATTTCAATCTTTACAGCCTGTTTTACAACCCTTAGTCAAATTCTACAAAATAAGTTCTTAGGGAGAAAAAGGTAAAGTCGCTTGAGATGTCTGTCCCTATAAACATCAATTTGCCATTTACTCATCAGGATGTCTCATCAAATTGATTTTTGCTTTTTCAAATCCAGGAAAAATTGAACAAACATGAATGCCACAAATTGCATCCTGGCATTCTTCCATTTATCTATTACATTTTCTAACAAAAATAGCTTCCTTGAAATAAAGTTTGCACTTGGAAAGCTGAAACTCTGCCTGAGCCCATGCAAACAGTAAGTATGCATGTATCTACTGAAACATATTTATTTTAAATCAGTCTAGACTCTGCAAACTGATCCCTGGATTCACAGGCATGAATGTACAATTCCTGTGCAGAGCTTCATGAACAGCAAATGTAATATGATGGTTTACTATGAGTGTGTGTTCAACCTCTACAGAACATGTACCGCCAGTGAAAGAAAGAAATTGATACCTCTGTCAGAAAGATTTTCATTAGTATTTCTTAAATAAGTCCAAATATTATTTAAAAATACTGGAAATAATAGTCCTTGCAGCAAAACTGAAAGATCTGAACAGATGATATGCCTTGTATGACAGTATATCAATGGGTTTGTTTTGAGATGCTTACCATATGACTGTATTAAACTGTTTTTGGACATATTCAATATTAACATTAATGAAATCAGAACATGTATCAGCAGATTGAAAAACTTGGCTAGATAGCTTTCAACAACTTGACTTCTTAAGTTGGTTACTAAGTTCCACAAAAATACAAACCCCACAGAAACAAGACAAAAATAAACCTAAAAAAGGCAAAAGAAATCAAAAGCATCTCATGTTTGAAGAGTATGTGTGGATGCAGGTTTTGATGAGCTTACATATTTTTGTAAGCTTTACACAGTGACTGTTGTTCAAAGTCACCATTTATATCAACAACAATTACTAGATATGACTTTAAATATAACAAAAACACTTGTAATTTGAACAGGAGCCTTCTATTTAAATTGATACTGGCTTACAGATTTTGGAGATGCTGGCAATGTACTTTAAATTGTAGTGAAAAAGCTGAATATTTTCTTGACTACTCGACAGATACTTACATGAAAAAGGGCATCAGCTGAATAAGAGTCTCTTTTTTGGGACTGGCTGTGAATTCTGGCACAGTTTGAATAATTTTATTCATTACATTCCTTAGGTAATTTTGTAACTGCTTGCGTCGCTCTTCCACAAACTTCGCATCCTAAAAATATAAAGAAATATGAATGGCATGAAGAATACATTTTTCGATTCTATAATGCAACTGAAAAGTCCAAATAAAAATATGTTGGCAATATGTAAAAAAAACCTTGATTGTCCTTCTTAGAGATGAAGGAAATTCATGCAACCTAATAAAAACTGTTTTGCAAAAACATCCACTGACAGGATGCCAAATTCTCTCCTTGGAAGAATGCCTCTTCTATGGAATTATTTTCCTAATAGTAGCTTTCCACAAAATGCTAGTCTTAGCAAAGCAGCGCATAACAGTGGCATAGACTCAATGGCATAACAATTTATGTGATTCTTTTGGAGATCCAGAATTATCAGTCTTTGCAGGAGGAAATATCAACTTATTCCCACAATTCCATCATAATTCATGCTTCTCAGATGCTGGGTACATGAACTCCATAGTGGATTAATATTTCTCCAGCTTTTTCATTATTATGTAAAGAAATTATTATTTTGTGGTTTTCTTATAGTAGCTTGATTTTTAAACATTATATTACAACTGCCATAAAAATCTTAAATTCCTATAGCACTCTATATTTTATATTATATTGGCCTAATAAATAAATAATTCTATGAACTCCACATTCTGCTGAGGGCCTTGAAAATTAAAAGTCTCATGTTATGCATCCTGTAACTTACAGCTAGCTTCAACCTTTTCCTGGGAGGGATCATAATTACAATGAACTATAATATAAAGTCTACACATTTGACAGGATGAAAATCTGAAGATTATTATTTCCTTAGATAAAACAGAGTAATTCATCCTCAAAGTAAAGATGTTCCTTCAGATTCAGGACTGTTGTGGAGTTCCTAGAACCTTTATTGATTTTTTTTGTTCTGTTCTTCCCTTTCATTAGGAAAGTTACCAGGAACAGCATTATTTATAGGAGACATAAGAAAATAAGCAAAGACTGTGAATGACATTTCTTAAAGTAGTCGTTTCAATTCATAGAATTAAAACAAAGAAACAAAAAACCACCAACCAATATGAAAGTACATTTTCAAATATGGGCAACTAATCCTGTATACTCAAAGCAGCCTCATTTTTTATAATTTAAGGAAGTCTTGTCTGCTTGTCTTCTATTTGCATGCAATTACTTAATAACATGTAATTACTGTAACATTTATAATTGCTGAAGACACACTTACAGGCTTCAAAAACTTAGTTAACATCACAAGAACTGCCTAAGTTCACAAAATTCCAAAATCCATGTTGATTTTGTCTTATAGATATGAACTGACACAAATGTTCAGCCCTGTTTCACATTCCAGTTTAATATTGATACATGTAACAATCAAGATCAGTGTGCAAATAAAAAAAGCAAGTATGTTTTACATTGTTTGCTATTTCTTTTATAGCAGCCATACTGTTTTTCAGCAACATACACAAACTGTGCAGGAAGTAATTCTAGTGTTAGGTGATTTACTAAGAAATGAAAAAATGAAGCCTGAAAGCTCCTGAAAACTGATGCTCTATTAAAAGCACTTCATCCACTCTGCCACCCAGTACTCCACAACTGAGTAGAGTTACTACTCAAACAGAACAGAGCAACAGCTTGCTCTATGCCCCACTGCATTGATAAGGTTTGGACAAACACGTGGAACAGAAGTCTACACAAGCTGTTGGGAGAAATTTTCATAGGTGGTGACACACAATACTTAGAATTAAATAGAATGCTAATAAATAAAAGAGTACTGCAATACTGATTAACTAATTTCATTATTTTTCCTCTTCTCACTAAGATTTTTGTTCTTACTGGATTCTTGACTAGCTCAAGGAAGTTGTCTTCCCATCTTTTACTCAAAGGATTTAAAGTATCGCATGATCACATTAGCAGAGACACTAACTTGCTACAACCGGCTGTGTGAGGCAGAAGATAAAGTGTGCACACAGGAGGGTTCTGAGAGGAAAAAAAAAGTTTGTGGAACAGCTTTGGTTCCAAAAGCTTTAATCACATTAGCAGCTGTGATGCTTGGTACATGAGACCATTCAGTTCTGGAGTAACCCTCTTCTCCTCTTACTTGATGGTGTACCATGGAGGCAGGAGGAACACCGTTTGCTCTACAAGCCTGCTCAGAGTGCAGACACAGCCTCAGCTCTGAGCCACTCCAAAGAACTGGCCTCACCCCCACTACACATTCTTGACTCTACTTCAATCATTTTCCACCAATTATGCTTTCAAGCCCCCATTTACGCTTATCAAGAAAATCCCCATTTTCCACATTCATTAGCACTTGTTCAGTTCTTAAGGGGTTTTTGGTCATAAACCCTCAGTATTTGCAGTGAAACTGTTTCAATTATGTTAAATATACTCTTCAGCAGAAGCTGCATTCTTTTAGTACAACTCCTGTACTGCACTTGCATTTAAATAAATACATCTCCTTTCACAGGCAGGACCACTTTCTTATAAACACAGGAGCAAAATGCTCAGTGTTGGTACTTTCTATCCCCTATGTTATTTTAAAGAACCCCATTAACTACAGATAATAACAGCACAGAGTTTTCTAATTAAGACTGACACAACATGCTTAGGGAATGCATTCTTGTTGTTTAAAGCTGATGGAATTGGTGCTTATGATATAGCTATTTTTCTGCCACTTTTACAAGCAATACAGAAAATCTCAGAAATTAAACGCAGCCTGAAAACAGACAAAACTGCTCTTTTAGCCTGACAAAAATTTAATTCCAATCAAACACTAAGCAATCTACCATGAGGTTCTGCACCAAGAACAGAGGCCCACTGTCCTTACCAGAAATAATGTAACCTAAGGGCAAAATGACTCAGCTGGAGGTTTACACTTTACCATTAGACATGCATTTTGCAGCAGCAGGTTGGCTACTCAGAGGAATTATTTTACTACACAGGTGTTACTGACAAGTTGTTACAGTAATGAAGTTTCTGTCACAAAATAGTGACTAGAATAATTGGTAACAGAAAACCACAACTGTTTCAAAGACTAGCAAGTTTTTGTTTTCAGTCTCATTATAAAAGGTAACCCTCTTTTCATTAGACCAAATTATCTACAACTGAAATCTAGCTAGTGTTTTATATTCCAACTCCTAAACAGCATTTTTATTTACAAGCAAAAATTAAAGGAAAGATTTTGATTTGGACTTTTATCAGTGAAAAAAACTAAATATGCTTTTAGGACATACGAGACTGTATCTGTCAATACAAATCTGTACTCACATTTCTATTCACACAGGGACCAGCAAAGATCTTCCCCTAAGATGCAATATGCAGACTTCTGTATGCTTGATATGAATGTACTTTGGAGACAAAATAATTTTGTTAAAATTACAACTACATATACTTTTGCAAAAAGCCCCTTACCTTGTTATTCCCAGAAGCACACACCAAAACTGGCCCTAAACCCAGCATTATACGTATTTGGTTCCTATACTTTCAAGAGCTGTAGCTGTTTACAGGATACGAATTATAAATATCTGAAATTATAACACAAAACCCAGATTATTCTATATTAGGTTTTTCTCCATTTTAATATAGAACACACTAGATCCTTCCATAACCAATTTGGGAGCACATGTTTTTAGGCATTTTACTGAGTCAAGCCCTAGATGCTGTTTCTACAAATCTTTCCATGAAGCTATTTGAACACTTGGCTATAATCGTACTAACTTTAAAAGCAAAAGGCAATGCTAACTGGTCCTGTCAGTTTTTCTAACTGGCTCCAGTGGTAGATCCCAAACGTGAAGAAACAACTATTACTAAATATCTCCTACTAGATCCATGATAAACCTAATCCCTGGTCCCATGGCACTAGAGGGGGCAAAAGTGTATTCCAAGAAGGCAGGAGCTCTGCTTTCAAGATTGGAGATTTCTTTTCAATTCAAAAGATAAATTCCTTGCACACATCCTCAGTGAGAGGAATTATTTCTGGACAGCCACTACTACTGTTTGTAAGAATGCCAAAATTACCTGACTGTACTTGAAAAGGAGCTCCAATGTGAGCAAAAAAAAAGCCTCACACATTCGGCACAGCCTGATCAACCACTCATAAAAGATTCTGTGCATAGAAAAGGACCTAGTACATGCAGGGATACACTGCCTAGAACCATAATCCATTGCCCTTGCTAACTGATTAAGGACCTCTCTTCCCCTATTAAAGGAAAGGTACTAGATAGAGGTGGATTCAGTGATAGACAAGGCATGTGCAGACGCCGATATACACCTGTAGCACATCTTGGCCATGTTCACCACCAAGTTACGCACAGGAAGCTTCTAACTACAAATTGTTAACTGAGGCTGAACATACCAGCATTCACCTTCAATTTGTAGACATACACTCTGTAAATAAAGCTACTTCTGTTTCTGCATGAACTTATTTCCTAGACCACAGTTCCTGAGCATGTACTTTGGATTAAGGGCCCTTGAAATTCCAGTTAAGAGGTAAAAGTGCTTCACACTGCAGGAGCAGAAAAACACAACTGGGAAAAGATTTTTTAATCTGAATTTAATGCCTCCCAAAAATTTTATTACAATTTTTTGAGTGAGAATCTGTCCACAATAAAATGCATATATCACATTGCAGATCTTTAAAAATGAGAATACATAATGGAAATCTTATAGACTCTTAGCAGCTATTAGAAGATTATCTTCAGCTATAAACTAAAAAGCAGAGTCCGATGTACCACATTTTATGTTATGCTCCTTTTCAGGTTTTCATTACAAGCCAAACGGATTCCAACTTGCAGCTGAAATTGTTTTACACAACTGCTGGTCTTTCATATACACTGGTAGCAAGTAACAGATGGCAAAACACTGATGTTTTTCATTATTAATGGGACAGCTCACTTTAGAAGTTTTAAGTATTTTCCATGAGCTGCTGGAAACTGTACGATCACCATGGTTACCTGCCAGGACTTTAGGGGCAGATAAAACTTTTATATTCTGGGTTTGGTGCTGTTGAAATCAACATGAAATGCACTGCTGCTGATGTTCTAATCATTATTTATCCTTTCACTAACCTTCTCTTGCTAGTGCTGGGGAAGAAAAGGAAAAAACAAAAGCAAACAACAAAACAGCTCAGGGCCCAGTCCGATTCAATTAAAATAAAAAGAAATATGGCTTTAGGATTTAATGAGAGCCGTATCAAAATCTGGTAGCACACAGTGCATCCCATGCTAAATAAAGTGCCCAACAGCACTATTCAAAGATGGACTTGCAAAAGCAAAAAAAAGCTCAGGTTCTTCTAGTGGAGCATAATATTTTTCACAACCTTTGTCAACTAGTCTTAGCAAAATTATTGTATCAGGTTGTCTGTTTACAGGGCACCAAACTTCAAAATAAAGCTGGAAGTCAGAAGCAGAACTGGGAGCTAATGAAACATTCAATGTCATTCTCACTGCTTTGTGATTAAAAAAAGATAACAAGTGCTAATTTTTATTGACACCTTTGCGAAGGTCACATAACTTCAGTGTACCTGTCCTTCAGTAACTACTGCATCATGAAATAGTTTTATACAGGAACAGTTTCCAAAACTAGATATACCATATACTACCATGTTATACAAAAATCATCTCAAAATTATTGTAAGTACATCAGCTTAAAATTTCCATCCTACTTGTATTTGCAGGTTTCTGTAAGGCAGAATGAGGCTGGCATTAGACAACAAAACAAGGGTGTACAATAGGCAAAACTGACACCTTTCCCATCCCACTGTGCATCTGTACATCTTTTTATGTACATCTACAGTTCAGTAGAACAAACAGGAAAAGGATGAGATAGAAATAAGGAATCAAGGACTTCTAAGTTTTGAAAACAAATCTTTCTTTAAATGGATATTTACTCCGTAATTGTAATAACTACTCTGTGTTGCTCTATTAAAATAGTGGATGTGTTTCCACCTCCAACTATGGATTCATTTCAAGGATACCAGGAAGTAAGAGATGCTTTTAGATAAAGTAATCTGAAAAAACACATTGCTACAAAACCATCCAGCAGCAACCAAACATACTAAGGGTCAGCTATGTCAATGCCCTCAGCCAAGACCAAATTTACGTGGACAACTGTAACATTTTTTAATAGCATTTCTAATTTTTTAAGACTTGAGGCATCTCCTGCAGTACTGTGCTGAGCTGCTCAGCACAGCCTACCTGTTCAGGAAGGAAATCAGAGAATCGTGGAATGGTTTGGGTAGGAAGTGACCTTAAAGCTCATCCAGTTCCAACCTCCTGCCACAAGCAGGGACATCTTTTTGCTAGACCAGGGATAAGGCAGCCACAACCTCTTTGGGCTGTGGTGGCTCAGCAGCTCTGCAGCCTTCTCAGGTCACCAAAAGAGCTGCAAGCGCAGTCTACACCTCTGAAATATGTTTCATATTCAAACCTTGAAGTCTTATCTTTTATTTTGAGTAAGAGGTAGTTTATATACCACTGCATTCTAGATAATTGTCTGTGCTTTGTTAAGAATACGATGTTGCTGCACGGCTCTGAGCAAGTCCAGGGCATGAACATGTTAACAGATAAAAAGTGCAGTCCCTGGGCTCTACAATCTCATTTTGATCAATTCTTCCCCCATGTCATCAAATCTCAGTCAAACTATGTCTTTTCTGAATAGGCTGAGGGACTTGGAAGAATCCACGGTAATGCAGCATCACCATCACAGTAAGACATAAATGTTTAGGATTATTTTTAAATTTTCATTTCATACCAGGAGGCTACCAGAACACCCAAATGGTGCATGAGTTGGTATAAAACTGCAATATTTTTATCTAGTAGTTGCCCAAATAGCATGCAAATCACATTACTTTCCCCCTATAATGTCGTAATGTACAGCAACAGCATCTCAGCAATTTCTGTGGGCTCTATCTCAAATAATTTGTTAGAATAAATTGCTTTTCTTTAAGATTAACAGAGAGCAAAAAAACACCACTTGGTAATAAAAAAATGCATTTTGTAGACCCTTAACAGTCTGTGATCCTCATTCTTCAGCAGGAATTAACAGTAAATATTTGTAACTTGAAAAAAAAAAAAAAACCACAAAACTCAGAAAGCCTCAATTCACAATTTTCATGAAATGTTACGCTTGAGCATCAAATGAACACATTAATTCAGTGACACATTCTGAAAGAGATGGATAAGTCTGAGTTGACAAACTGCTTACCCTTTAAATTAAACCACCAAGAAATGAAACACAGCACTAAGCACTGTGCTAGCTTCCATCTTCATACCAAATTTCAGGTAACCCAAACTTTCCATACCACAGAACTGGAAGTATTTGCTATAAAGTATTTGTCATATAAAAGCCATCTATATCCCACTGACTTATTTCCATTCTCTTAGTGATATGACAAATACATGAAAACAAAGAACTGAATGCTGTTGCTCAAGTATTGTATTCATAAAACATCAACTGCAGTCTTTTCCAGGAGAAAACCCAAAGGATCTGGATTCCAGATCAGAAATACTCTGTAGTCCCTCTTAGCATTCAGGTGGCAGTGTCAGGCAAGAGGTGTGCTGTGACTAGAAATCTGTGTAATTATGCCAGGCACGAAATTATTCTTATTTCTATATGTATGGTACTTCAATTACGTTAGCTATTGAAATACGGATTGTCTTAATTTAATCTCAATGGCTAATTTAAAGTTCATTCTTCCCTGAGAATTTAACTTTCCAGTTATAAAGTAACACACTGACCTTAATGAACACAATTTCTTTTATGGCTTTAGCATGCCATAAAACCAGTACTATAGAATTAACACATATGGCTATAAAGATAATAACGAGTTCCTTTCCCGATTTGAACACAATGTAAACGGATCTCCTTCCTTTTTAAGCATATGAGATAGCACAAGCATGTCTGTCAAATTTATATTAGCTACAGCTTTTGCAAAAACCCACAAGGCAAAACAGTATATGAAAATAACTCAATGTACCAGTTAAGTCCAGTAAAGGGGTTGAAAATTAAAATCTACGCACTTTGAAAAGCAAGAATAATGAAGAATTTAAGCATCTGTATTACCTCATACAAAAATCAAATTAACTCAGCATTAATGAAAGTAATCCTTAACTTAAAATTTGCAATATGTAACATAAGGGTTTGTATTTTCAAAGCTTTTCTCCTTTAATAAATGTATTCCAATTCTGAAACATCAGAGAGACATAATTTTATAAAATTCTACTGAAGACATGGGATATCAAAACTTAGTACTAAGAAATATTATTTAGCTCACTGCCCCAAAGGCATTAGCTAGAAGTTTCACTTTCTCCTCTGTTTTTTAAGACACAGCTCCCTATGACAGTATGACTTTGACAAATTAACCTGATGAAGGATAGTTCCCATGAGCTGCTAAAGCCCATAAAGTACAAAAGTACACATATCTCTACTTCCGATTTCAATGCAAGTCAAACACATTCTTAAGTTCAGGATGTCCTGAAGCACTTTGCTGAATCGGGACACAAATACACCCAAGCCTAAAAGGAAATAACTTTCTTACCCAAGATTCTTTCTGAATCATCTTTCAAGCATTACATATTTCTTCTGTTATTGCTATGTACTAGTAAAACAGGAATTGTTACACTTCCAAGTTTAAAATACGTATTTCAAATACTGCTAGTACATTAGTATTAGAATCCCATTTGCAACCACGGCAATAAAACGTACACTGGACATATACACATGGAACTTGTGAAATAATTCATTTAAACCATCAATATGATTTTTCATGTCAGTTTAGAATTACTGGTATTGGTTTTATCAGCATGATGGTCTAGGATATTGTGGTGGTGGCGTCCCCCCTCTGTCCTAGACTCATACGCCTACCCAAGGATTCCTGTTAGACCCCAGCTTTTGCAATAATGCACGGAGTTGGATGGCAGGGCATTCCCTGACCATTAACTCTAATTGACTAACAACACAGGTATTAGGAAGGTCAAATACTCCCTTATCATATCGGGAGTTCTTCTGGAATGGTCAACCATTCCCTGAAAAAGACATGATGCCAGGATGAAAATTTACACTGACTAAAGCCAATCATCTTACCACCCTATAAATAGTAGTCCCAATATGCAGATTTCTATTAAAATCACTTTTATTGATATCTGACCATGATTCTTTAAGCATTCCTAAACACTCAGTTTCACAATAGGCATGTACTGGAATAGTAGTGAAGTTGGAAAAACTATGAACATAGACCCTTCTCCAGATCTGAAAGACAGAAGTTTCAGTCCTCATTTCTGAGACCTTACCTCTGAGTCAACAGTACCCCACAGTTACACTGCATTACAACAGCAAGATGCACACTGTGCTACTGCATGTATATACAAACTACGTAATGCACAGTATAAGGCAGTGAGCACAGGACAACAAACACTGAACTCTAAATTCATAATCTGTGTAGTAAATGTGAGTGATTATGGCAAACACACAGGTCTTGTCTTGAAGAGGTAAAACCAGCTGTACTGAATAAGTTACTAACCTTCAAAAAAAACTAGGTAGCATCACACTTTCTGAAAAATATTAGCAAAATATGTGCCCCCTCCCGCAAATGACTCTCTTATCAAACTAAATCTCCTTCCCAGTAGCAGCTACATCTCTTCCTTTTCCCACAGAAAAATACTTGCACAAAATATAACAAGGGATCTTAAAAGCAGAACTGTATCTTAGATACCTGCAGATATATGAGTACATCATACCACAGAGACAGTAGAAAACAAAAAAGAGGAAGCAGAGGATCCAGAACTGGAATCTTCATGGAAATGCACTGGTCTGGTGATCTCTGTCCCTAGTCCAAAACAGTTCCCCTGAGGGAGCTGAAGGGGGATGGTGGGAAGGGAGGAGTTCTTTCAAACAGCTGATTCCTCTTATGTTCCTCCTCCTCTTGCCAAGTGGAAAGATTAGTACCTTCACCGTTTGCCTAAAAAGCAGCTTTAAAAGGGAGCTTGTCCCTGCATACGCAAGTCCTGATAGCCCAAAATGGAGACCCTTACATAAGGAAATACATAACGGGTTACATATCGACAGCATAATATGAAACACTTCAGAGCAAAACCATTAATGTTCAAACTCTAATTTGAATGGCTTCAAATGACTTTACATATATATACACAGACACACACAGCTAGACAACTCTTCACTTGATAAACTTTTAAGAAACTATAAGCATTATAGGCACAACACTTTCTTTGCAATAAAATCTTTACATTCTACACATTTTAATGCTAACAGTTAACCTGCAGACCATCTTAAACTCTCCTCTATCTTCAGCAACAGGCAAACAGATTGGACAGTAATAAAAAAGCAGCTCTGCTGTCAGGAAATAACACAATAAAAAAATGGAATGCCCTCTTAGCACAAAGGCAGGATTTCCACTGACATGAACGGGAGAAAATCCCTGTGAGTAGAACTTGCATAGTCACAAGATACAGTCCAGAAGCCAACTTCATATATCACCTAAATGCCACCTTTGATGTTGTCATATGTGTACACATGTATACATGTGCATACAAATAGCTATCTTTCAAGATACACATTGCCATGGGTTCAGCAGTAGCAGTCGTTTTTACTCCTTAGTAGCTGGTGCAGTGCAGTGTTTTTGACTTTCAGCCTGGGAACAGCACTGATAACACCAGTGTTTTCAGCTGCTGCTCAGAAACGTTTACTCTGACCAAGGACTTTCTGAGTTTCATGCTCTGCCAGGGTGGAGGGAAAGCCAGGAGGAAGCAGAGACAGGACACCTGACCCAAACTGACCAAAGAGGTATTCCATACCACAGAACATCATGGCCACTGTATAAACTCGGTGCAACTACCTGAAAGGGCTAGATTACTGCTCAGGTCAGGCTGCGTATCAGTCGGCGGGCGGTGAGCAAGTATATTCTCTTTCCTTGTTATTTCCCTGGTTGTTATTATTATTGGCGGTAGCAGCAGTGGTTTGTGTTATACCTTAGTAACTGGACTGTTCTCATCTCAACCCGTGGGAGTTACATTCTTTCGATTCTCCTCCCCATCCCTCTGAGAGCAGGGGAAGGAAGGGAAGGGATGAGCAAACGGATGCATGGTTATTGGTTGCCAGCTGGGCTTAGACTACGACACACATTTACAAACTTTTAAAATAATTACACACACGAAACAATCTGCAATTTAGCTTAATTGCTGATAGGCAAGAGGTACATATTTATCTAACATCTGGGCATGAAAGAAGCTATGGCTAGAGTAAAAGCTAACAGACTTTAGTTTTATAGACTAAAAATGATGAATAATGTTGCTTTCAGTATTTTCTCCTAGACAGAAAACTCATTTAAGATTTCTGTGCTGTTTCTCCTAGGCAGTTGAGGAGTCATGGCAAAGTCACCCTCTGTACTAATCTCAGAAAAGTGCTGTGTGTTCTTTCCATATGGGGTATCTGATGTCTTAAAGGAAAGCAAAGGATATCACGCAGTAAAGTCAGCACTCAGTAGAAAGCTACCTTATTTAATTCCTACATGCTTGGACAATCACTGAATTCAGATCTCCAGTGGAAGCAAAGAACCATTTCTATTTTGATATGTCCTCTACTGGGACAATATCCTTGCAGGAGGATACTTAATTAGATGTTTACTCAGTTACTAAAATCCACTCCATAAGCATTATGATCTGCCCAATGCAGAAGTAGCTACTGAGATTTTCAGGACATTGCAATATTAAAAAAAACCAGAATAATAGGTGCAGTAAATGCTCCTGTATTATTACTCAACCATTATTCTGAAAGCAACATTTCAAGAAGTGAGACACCAACTAGTCCTTTGGATGTTAGGAACCTGACAGGAAAGCAGTAGTTACAAAGACTGTGATAACGGACTTACGAATTCAAAAGATCCAAAGCACCTAAAGGCTGGTTAAAAGACAAAAACCTATTTCATGCAAGAAAAACATAGTTTGAAATCACAAGTCTTAGTATATGCACCTACATATAAAATAATTAGGAAATCACAAATCAGGCTGATACATGGGGAGCATGCTTTAAGATCACAAAACCAAACAGTTCAAGTGTTAAAAACACAGTTTTAAACAAAATTATCTACAGTTTAAAAAATAAGTATAAAAATACACGATGAGCATATGCCATGTCTCATGCATATAAAAGAGAAAAGTATATTTCTCATTTTCACTCAAACAAAACATCGGTAAGCTAATGGAAAACTGCTTATTCTTGCAAGGACTACTTATAAAAATTTTGACAATTATTTGCTACAAGCACTGAAAGACTGTTAGTAGAAAATACATGCCACGGGGACTAGTATATATGAAACCTAATACATGGAATATTGCAAGTGTTATTAATATCTTTTCTTTCAGTAGCCACATTATCTGCCCTGACAATTCAAAGCAACATTTATAAATCAAATTATTCTTTTCATTACTTTCATTAGTTCAAACATTTAAACTGATACACTGAAAATAAGGTCACTAGCCCCAAAGGCAAATTTTCCCTGTGTCAGAAAACTCTGTAGCTTTGCATCTGAACATGATCTCCTTGGTTTATATTGCAGTAAAGCAGGAAAATTAAGCATGAAAATTAATCGTTCTCACAGGTTTTTCCACATTACTCTCCACTAGTCAAGTTCCCTTCTCAGAGCTCCAATATTGTGCACAGCAATAAAGTGGATAGTATTCTATGACCTTGTTGTAATAGCCCTAGGTCATTCCATAAAACATAGTGTCCTCTTGTGGTTTGGAGGTTCCCAAAATCTGAGACATGTAACTGAGCACCAAATGCAGCACTGGTATCAAAGGACGCATCAATTACAGCAAAAAAAAAACCTTTCAGTGCCACTAAGATTTAGAGTAAGCACATCATCTTCAAGAACTTCATAGTATCAAATACAGTGTACTGAACATTGGCAATGAACATCATTCAGGTCCACACCTGAAGAACATAAAAAGCACACACCACCATTTTCCAAAAGCTGTAATATAGTGAGTTTTAGCCATTTGCACATGGAGGACTATGCTTTACCAATATCTAAGTTGGGGATCTAGTGACACTGAAGATTCGCAAAGGATATAAAAACATAGATTGACAGAATCATAGACAAACTGCATACAGACAGTTCTGTTAGCAGAGTTCAGCTACTGAAATGCCTCTTTAGGCAGTGATTTAAGATTGTATTGATTAATATAGAAATGAGAAGACAGCTGCAATTCTATTAAAAACAGTACAACCGGTATCAAAGAGAAAAATATCTAGTGCAATCTAATAACACACCTAAAAGGGAAGACGCTTTGGCAGCCACTGAAGTTAAAACAGCAGTATTGAAAAAAGCATCACTGACACTATCTTCTAATGCCTGTTACCAAGCATTTGCAAGTGTAACATCATGCACACATCTATCATCCTGCAGAATTCCAGGACAGACATTCCCATATGACTTAATTAGTTTTACAACAAACTTTTAAGCCTTCCAGTTACTTCAGCTTTACTCTGCCATGAAAAGGAGGGACAGTCACTCAGTGTACTGTGTTTCAAAGAGCTACAACCTGGTCTAGTGGAAGGTGTCCCTGCCCACAGCAGGAGGTCAAGACTGGATGACTTTTAAGGTCCCTTCTAACCCAAACTAGCCTGTGATTCCATTCCTTCTGGATCTGTAGAGTAATTGCTCCTGAAGCACAATCCACTACACTACATAAAACCATCCAATACTCTTAAATGCAACATGTGCAGCTATGACACAGTACAGAAAACAGCACCACTGAAAGGACAAAAATGTGCCTACATAATGTGCTGTGGAAATAAACTCTTCAGTGATAAACTGAAGTAAGCTCTTGCAAATGTGAAACCCCCACTTTACAACTTACAGGCTATTTACAGCAGGTAACCAGAAGTGTAATCACGAATCATAATTCCAGTTAAACGACTGTCTTATGGCTGATCATAGGAGCCTTTCAGGAGTGTCATGGATGTCACCCATTTCTTACTGTAAAGAAAAGTTACTTTTTCTGAGATCTGATACTGCAGAAAGCAATTGTGGTTTTATGCATGATTAAGGTAGAATTTTGGCCCAAAGCTAAAGCACTGAATGAATAAGTAATGCAATTTTTTTAGTAAGTTGCCGAACTAAAAATTTTGTATGCACCAATTGCATTTGAAGTAATTAAGGATGAAAGACAACCACAGAAAGCTTAAAAGAAAATTTTTGTAATATATTGAAGTGGCTGATACTCCATCACTTCAAAAAAAGGAGAATTAGTTATGTAGCAAAAAAGAAAACAATACATTGTTTCTACAAAACTATCCACTAAAAATGAAATATGCAGTGGGGATAAAAGGCAGGAAAGCTCTCATAAGTACTTTGATTTCCTAGGATATAAGCAATGAATATCAGCTATGAACTTTATGCCATGCAAACAGACCTACAGGTTTTATTGATAAATTCCATAAAGAACCATAGAATCCCAGGACGGATGTGACCTCAAAGATCATCTGGTCCAACCTTTCCAGGCAAATCATGACCTATATATATATATACTCACACATACGTATGTTCATTATATATATGTGTAAATGATGACATAAATATATCATCACCATCTAATCCAGATTATGTGCATTAATAATCATTTTGTATCAAATGCACCAAGCTTACCTACTATGTTCACAGAATACTTGGAAAGATCATCTGAAATAAGATCAGAGTTAACTATCTTTAAATATTGATAATCTCCATATTCACTGACATCTGAATGCCTTAAGGAATTTATTAATATTGCTTTTTTTTTTCTATTTGTTTTTGAAGTTTTAGATTAGTTCACATGAATCAGCACTGGTGATTTTTCTATCAAACACAAAGCTGCATCAGATATAATTAGCATGATACTGGCATTTTAGTGATACATGTATTACTATGTTCTTAGGCCTGTCCTGGGTTCAGCAGTAGCAGTCATTTTTCTCCTTCTTAGTAGCTGGTGCAGTGCAGTGTTTGACTTTCAGCCTGGGAACAGCGCTGATAACACCAATGTTTTCAGTTGCTGCTCAATAATGTTTACTCTGACCAAGGACTTTCTGAGCCTCATGCTCTGCCAGGGAGGAGGGGAAGCTGGGAGGAAGCACAGATACCTGACCCAAACTAGTCAAAGAGGTATTCCATACCACAGCACATCATGCCTACTATATAAACTGGGGGCAGTTACCCAGAAGGGTTAGATCACTGTCTGATTGGGCTGGGTATCGGTCAGCAGGTGGCAAGCAGCTACATTCTCTTTCCTTGTTATTTCCCTGGTCGTTATTATTATCGGTGGTAGCAGCAGTGGTTTGTGTTATACCTTAGTAACTGGACTGTTTTCAATGCGTGGACATTACATTCTTTTGATTCTCTTCCCCATCTCTCCGGGAGTAGGGGGAAGGAAGGAGGGGAGTGAGAGAGTGTCTGCGTGGTACTGAGTTAACAGCTGGGCTTAAACCAGGACAGTTCCTTCTGGGAGCAGCACAGGGTGCACCCTAGGGAGCACCCTGGGGGCCAAATAAAAAGTCATTAATATCTATTTTAGTTATTATGTCAGCCTTCTTTTTGATAAGCATGCTGATCACTACGGTTGGCACTTCTTAGGTATTCAGCACAAACAGCAATCATACTATGGGAGAGGGGGTAAAAAGGAGAAAATCCCATATAAAAGCTAAAAAAATGTATTAACATTAGGAATGATGATTTAAGTACCTTGTGGTTTAGTATAGACATTTTTAGTCATAGGCATGATGTAAACCTCAAGTATTTTACATGTGATTGTTAAATAATATTTTCATATTATAGGATAATAGAATAGTTAGGGTAGGAAAGGACATTAAGATCATCTAGTTCCAACTCCCCTGCCATGGGCAGGGACATCTGTCACTAAACCATGTCACCCGAGGCTCTGTCCAACACAGCCTTGAACACTGCCAGCAATGGAGCATGCACAACTTCTCCGGGCAATCCATTCCAGTGCCTCACCACCGTCACAGTAAAGAACTTCCTTCCTTATATCCAATCTAAACTTCCTCTGCTTAAGTTTGAACCCGTTACCCCTTGTCCTATCGCTACAGTCCCTCATGAAGAGTCCTTCCCTAGCATTCCTATAGTCCCCCTTCAGATACTGGAAGGCTCCTATGAGGTTTCCATGCAGCCTTCTCTTCTTCAGGCTGAACAGCCCCAACTTTCTCATCCTGTCTTCATACAGGAGGTGCTCCAGTCCCCTTATAATCCTTGTGGCCCTCCTCTGCACTTGTTCCAACAGTTCCATGTCCTTTTTATGTTGAGGACACCAGAACTGCACACAATACTCCAAGCGAGGTCTCACAAGAGCAGACACTGTAAAGCAAAACTACGCTGATTACTTCTCAATCCTTCCTGGATTTGTGATGCATACAACAATGTGTATCCAAGCTCTTAAACATTTTAAAGTTTTGATGATTAAGGAGTAAGTTACATGATACTACATATTTACTACATCCATGCTACAATATTTACTCTGTTGCAAAAATCTCCATATGAACGGAAAAAGCAGAAATTCCCATTTTAAAGTGGGAGAACAAAGACACAAAGTCACAGATTATAATAATTAAACATCAAAATGCCTTTAAAAAGCTGGCTTAAAGAATTTAAAACATTTGGTGAGCAGTACAGGAAATCTAAGATGTGTTGGTCTTCAATCTCATCCAGTTCCAAGCCCCTGCCAAAGGCAGGGACACCTTCCACTAGCACAGGTTGCTCCAAGCTCCATCCAATCTGGTCTCTTTGCCTGTGTGGATAAAAACCTCTTTTTCTCCATGACTGTTACTGATACTGTTAGTTAAGTACCTTATTTCCAATGGCCTTTTTTGGTGGAAAGTTGAAAGCCCTCACTTGCTGGTATTTATTCTGCAATTTATGATGCAAGCTCCTGAACTCCGCGTATCTTCGATAAACATTCCATTCATCGTCCTTTATCCTAATATAAACCTGGAAAAGACAGATAGGGAAGGAAATCATTTGAAGACAAACTACTGAAGTAATGCATCTCCTTTACTCTTTAAACCTTCATGACACAATGGTACCAGAAATTCCAGGATCACTTATCCATAGCTATATCTCTGACTGTACATTAGCTGTTTCTGTTGTACAGGTCATTAATCTTTTTCTCTCCCTTTCTCCCTCTCATTCTCTTTTTTTGATATTAATCAAGACAAACATAGCTTGCTCATTTCAACATGATCCTGGGGCATACGTTGCAGCACTTTCTGTTACCATGGTTTCCAGCATATTCTACTAGCCAGTGACCAAAGGAAATAAAAATTTAATACCACTATAAAATTTATTTCTATGCACTCAACAGTTTTTCATCTTTGTAAATCAGTTTTGTAGCATCAGAATTGCAAAATGGAATTTTATCCAAAGTACAAAACTTAATCTACTTAAAAAAAAAATCATTCTGAAAACTAAAATAGAAATTTTATTGTTTGTAAAGTAAACACAGTTCATTCTTTTTGCTTGTGTAGGACATTAAGTGTAATTTAACACAGCTGTAGGTTTTGTGATTCTGGTTTTGTTTGCCAATCAATTATTTCATGAGCATATTATGAAATACATGCTAAATGTTCACATTCTCTAGGAAAATTTCATGCGGAAGTGGAATATACTGACAGAAATTTGAGATTTCCTTCACTAACGAGAAGATAACTTTTCCTCTACAGAAATGAACCCAGTTAAAAAGATTGCTGAAGTAGCACAAGCCAGAAACTCTAAACCAGGCACCACAAGATCCAGAGTGACCTTTTCTTTAGCTGCTTCTGCAAAATCTATACCTCATTCATTCTCATGTGTGTGTTATAAGTCTCATTATTTTGCATCGCAAATTAACCTGGAATAGTACTGATGACACTTCCTTCTCCAGCAATACTTGTGGCTTTTTAAGCCTTAACACAAGTATCAGGATAATGCTTATGGAAAAAAGAAACATCACACCATCAACAACCATCACAAGAAAAGTGGACAGCAGCAACAGGAATTTTGCGAATACTAGGAAAAGATGAAATTTGGATTTTGATGTGGCAGATTCCAGCACAGAATTGGAGTTTCTCCTGACGACTGAAACATTAACACAGTCTTTCTCCTCTAGATTTACCAAGTCATTAGAAAAGATAAAATGTTACTAAGGGCTCATGGCATTTCAGAGATCCGGTGACATTAAGTAAATATCTTCTCCCACAAAAGCAGCTTATGCAGCCTTCTTTTTGTCTGGTCTTTAAGAAGGTTCTCTTATCTTTACAGACTAGTTTCTCAAATTTATACAAGGTTTCTATCTTGTAACAAAAGAGATAATATACCATGGAGATACCATGCAATTCCTGCCAAAATATAGTATTTCACTGTAGAAAACAACGCATATTTGTAATACTGGATTCTATTGAATAAAAACTGTAACATTTTGTTACTATTGTACTTCCTTATGTTTTCTGATGAGGACAAAAATAAACACTGTAATTCCAAACTTAGTACACCTAAGAGTGCAAGAGATTCAGAGTACTGCGTGAATTACAAATGTAGATGTAGACAAAACTCCAACTAGGTTTGGTAACAGGAATTCAGATGGAACCACTATAACAAGTCTGCAAGAAAGAAGTACACAGGTTTTTCTTTCATTTTGAAAATAAAGCCAGGAAAAAGATAATTAAACACCTACAGGCCCATCTGTTGTAACAGTTCAGTACACCTCTGAAGGAAAATGAAGGAAAATATGAAATACAAGTATTTGGCATGATTTCAATAAAACTCATTGAATGTAGTAAAAACCGTATTAAATACATAAATTTATTCACTCAGCTCTAACATTGCTTTAAGCAGCACATTGTATGAAACTGTGTAAATTTCTAAGGCTTATGTTTCAGCTTCTCTACAGGGGGGCAAAGAGATGACAAAAAAAACCAAAATTAACCCAGTTATTTAATATGGAAATCCTGGTTTAACTCAGAAATCAAGGTTTAACAGCAGATATCTTTGCCAACGTGACCTGGTGAATCATGCAGTTCAGTATTACCTGTTAAGCTGTAACCCACAGTTAACCAATTAAGGAATGCAGTACACTGTAACTGGAATTTATAAGACTGCAAAAAACAGATTAATTTCTTAGTTTAAACTGTAAAAGAATTTCTTCCTGTTCTTCTATGTACATAGATTTGGATTTCTTTTAGACAAAATGCAACATTTGGATTTCCCCAACATACTGAATTTATTGACAATCATGTAATAGATTATGAAAGGCACATTAATGTTCATGACGTACACACTTAAATGAGTACACATTTAAAGCTTTATTATCTCAACAGGGAATGCTATTCACAAGCAAAGGTTTTTCAAGACACTTAATGAAAATTCAGTTGGGCAATCAAACAAAGTAAATCCTAAATATAAAATTGTTTGGATAAATTTATTCTAGTTTAGTCACATAAGACATACAGTGATCACCATTTAAATCAAATGAAAAGCATACAACTAAGCACAGGAATAATGGGGAACAATTCTCTTTGTAGACAAGATTTTGAAATTATACCAAATCAAGCAACTTGAGATGCATGGTTTGAAATTTTCCTCTACGTCATTAGAACTATTCCCATTATCTTCAATGTACTCACAATTTCATTCAAAGCCTTTCAAGAGTAAATCAATTACATCTGTAACTGACAAACAGAATTTTGTGGATGTTTGTCCCAAATTACCATGCTGTACTGCACAGCAACACTACTTTTTACTACTGAAAATACCTTAACATATGACTTAAAATTACAGAACAGCATTCTAAGATCATGTTATAGAAAGCTGAAAGGCCTACTCTAAGGTTCATTCTCTGATCAGTTTTTACAAATCCGATACAAATCCCTATACTTCCTTTCAAATGCCCATGTTCTTCTGAAATCATTCACTCCTGAGTAATCTCCAAGGTAATGAACATTTACAGACTGAATCAAAATCACCACTAGAATGCTTATTTGACTGGAAACAGAAGGTTTTACTTTAAAGATTCTCTTGTATAACAACAAATTAATTAAGCAGCTTTTGCCTGCAGTTTAGAAGCACTTTAAAGTTGGGTCTCCCATTTAAAGACTGATTAGTAACCTTTTTGTAGCTATGATTTACAGCAGCTGAAAAAAAACTTCAGGTAATAAGTACATATAATGAATTAGTCTGTTATTTTCTCATCACAAACATATTTGAAGTCAAAGCTTTGACGAGAAGTAGCAAAACCAGAAGTAATTTAATATTTTGGTTTTCAGCCAGCTACCTGCTAATTTAAAATTACCGAAATGCCGGTTTCTGAGAACTGGTTTGAAAGCACTAGTTCAATGACTCTATACTGAAGATGAATAAACCACACTCTCATGGTACTGGTTTTCCAGCCAAGTTTCTTTAAGCAGTTCTGAGTCAAAAATGTCATTAAGGAACTCTGGTAACAGATTAGTAACTATTGACAGAGTTCATAGGTACCTATGTATAAAAGTCTGAGGAAAAGAAAGGACAAATGCCAAAATTCCAACTTGCTCCAGTTTTGGGAACCTCCATAGATACAGTGACTATTTTTCAAGTCTGCTGAAGTCTAAAGAGCTTTTTCTGTTTGGATGAGAAATATAGAGTGGTATGTGTAGGATTTGGTTTTGGGCTCTCTTTCAAGCACTATATGTAGAAAGCGATACTGAACAGGTATTGGAGAATCTTTCTGTTGCTATGTCATTTGTGGGTATAGAAACAACAGTCTAAGCATCAGAAAGGAAATTCCCTAACCCAAGACATTCTGGAATCTTCCCCTCAAACATAGCTCGTATTTCCTGGTAAGATGACCTAAATATGTAATGAGAAATCAATTCTAGCCAGAGAATGCTGTGGATGGGAGCTCCACAAATACAAACCTGCTGTAGCTGAAGTCCCCGTGAGTCTATGTCCCATTCCAGAAGCAAGAAAAATGCCAGAAAGGGAGAGGACAATGCTAATGAAAGGTGAGCAGTGAAACTGTCATGGTTTAAGCCCAGCTGTAACTCAGAAAAAATGACTGCTACTGCTGAACCCAGCACACTCCTAAACCACATCTAAAATTCAGTGGCATGAGATGCAAGAGAAGTCTGAGCATTTGAGCAGCAGAACACATCAAATGATGTAACGAACACTGAGAAAGTCTTGTGCTGGACAAGGTCAGTTTTTCTTCCAAGCATGGGAAAAAAAAAGTATGATGAGCAGCACAGGGAATGCAAAAGAGACTGATCTACATTAAGGAAGCTACTGTTACGTGACCCCTAACTAAGTATTGGGGGGGGGGGAAGGACTCTGTTATTTCTGCATTACTGTATTTCTCCTGTATTATTGTATCCTAATTTCCTTTCCCTCACTAATAAAATGGTTTCCTAGAGATCCTCTTGATTGTTATATATGCCCTTCAAATCAAAGCCCAAGCATTTCAGAGTAGAAAGAAAAATTAGCAACTGGTTTGGCAGATGAATCAGCATGAATACAAAAACATAACCTGCACATTGGCACCATCAGCTTTTAAATGGTAACTCAGCTAAGCTTGACTGTGCAAGGTTTTCTCTACATTTGCTTTTTAGTAACACTTTGAATAGGTATGGAGTACCACTGGTCCATAGTTTCACCTTTACATTAATCAGGTAAAAAGGAAAGCAGACATGAACTAGTAAAGGTGCTTAAATTTTTTGCTAGCTTTATTCTTAATATAGAAGCTATAAAATATTTCTGTAAAATGAAAATATTTGCTTCGGATACTGTTGTGGGCTGGCTTAGAGACCGAGGGCATGGCTCATTAGAGGCTCTGAACAATCCAGGCTTTGATGAGTTTGAA
>JASSUY010031609.1:0-21373 GCA_032466535.1 Forpus xanthops | reverse complement strand
TAAAAGCAAGCTGTCCTTGGGCCAGCTGGAAAGTCCCGAATATTTGCAGGATCCTGATAAAGGAGGGATGAAGGGAGCTGCACGTCTGCAGAACATCCCGAGAGCTAACCTTGGTAGAAGTACCTGCTCTCACCAAGATATGGATCTGGGAGGCGATGGGAAAGAACTATCCAATTAACAACTGGACTTATGCCCACGGGCAGCAGCGGTTAGTCAATGATAAGTAAAAATAAAGTGTGGACAACAAAGGTGTTTGTAAGTGTATAAATACGGGTTTGTAGCGTAGTAAATTGAGTTTGTTTTATCACTCATATTGTGTCGACTAACTGCTCCACCACCACCCTCTGGACTCTTCATCACTACGGGTAACCCTCACCCACCCCGGGTAACCCTTATCCCCTGCAAACCGCAACAAGACACAGGAATATCTGCTTAGATCGAACAGATTAAGATAAAAAAGGAAGAGAAAATCAGCAATCAAACCTGCTCATGCTAACAGAACCTATGCATCTTAAGAAACATATTGCTAGCACTCAGCAGGATAAACTAATGAATGAATGACAGCTCTTAAACGGATTTTATGTGTCTTCTAGGACTGGAAATTTGGATGCTGTAGGGGGGATGGGAGTAAAGGCTGTACAGGGAAGGAGACTATGCACTTAATTTTGCCTCTTTCCCCCTTCCCAGACAGGACAAAATAAGCTCGAATAAATAAAATATTCCACAGAACTCTCTTCTGACAACCTGTACAATACACCTGGTCAAAGCCCTTGTTGGATTAGAAAAGCCAACAAAACCATGCAAGGAGATTATATGGATGAAGTTCAACCTGCAAGCATTTGAGCTTTTCTTGTTCTTATATGCAGAATCTACCAACAAAATCTTGCATTTCATTTACCTCTTGCCTTTGAAACAGTCAATTCAAATAATTACATACTGTATTATATGATCATAAAAAAGTCTTAATTTCATGCCAAGTCCAAACTGCAATACTTATAATACCTCCAAATTATCTTCTAAACTACTGAAATGATCTTCTAAAATACTTTAATCCTACTGTGATTCACATCTTTCAGCAGTCTTAACAGTAGGGATAATTCTTTTTTTATTCTTACAAGAAGTAACCTATTAAATGGCATAAAAAGATATCCTCTTCTGCTACAGCTATGGAGAGAGACCATCATGCACAAGACAGGGACTTCTAAAAGTCCAGTTCAGAATTACTGATGGAAGTAGTAAGAGAAGACAAGATTTCATCTGCATTAAACATTCTCTTCAGCTATCTAATCCAGATAATTGTTTTCACTCCCTCTAAGTTTCCTATGCTTAAAAACAAAACAAAACAAAGCAACCCAAAAAAAACCCCAAAAATCTGGTTAAGAAAGCTCATTTGCTTACAATAAAAAGGGAAGTAGAAATGGAGGAAAAACCATTTCAGTGCTCTGAACTATAAAGCAAAACTTGTTAAAATCAGTAAAATAAATACCGGTTCTCTGTGTTTATGAAAGTTGATGTTACATTATAGAACCCTGGAACATTCACTGCAGCAGCTCTCAAGCAATTACTAACTTAAGCAAATGTTAATCGCATAACCCACAACACTGACATCAAACAAAATTGATAGGTTTTTTGGAGTGTATTTGTAATATTACCTGCGTAAAATGACTGAGTAGTCTTTCTGTGGAGAGCAGAAAATGCATTCATTGTAACCAGAGGTGCACACATGTTCCAGGATGAGCTTCTGCAACTAATACTTGTTCTGTTTCCCTAATAAAGCTCTAAAAGTTCTTAGAACTAACTCAACATTAATGTATATCCTGATTATTCTAGAACACTGAATTAAAAGAATTTAAAGCACAATTTACAATTTCAGAAATAACTGCTTTCAGGGGATTGGAACTATCTTTTTTTTCTATTTCATACTACACTTTCCCAAAAGGACTGATGTATTTCAAAAAGCTTTTATCAAAATTATTTCTGCACTAAAACCACACAGATCAAGTGAACGGTATGAATCCACTCCAATCCATATGAACCCAGAAGTATACAGCAAAAAAGGAATAA
Organism: Forpus xanthops; assembly: GCA_032466535.1. NCBI lineage: Eukaryota > Metazoa > Chordata > Aves > Psittaciformes > Psittacidae > Forpus > Forpus xanthops. The sequence continues at coordinate 19,309 of JASSUY010031609.1, read as the reverse complement.
ACAGTTAATACTTCTTGATGTTATTTCAGTCATTTCAGACTGTTTAGAACACAAGTTAACTCTGAATTCTCCAAAGTTACCTTTGAAGTGTCAGAAATGAATACAAAAGCAAGATACACTTTGCACAGCTGCAGAACTGCATTTACGGTTAAATTCATTCTTTCAAAATGATCCAAGTTAAGACTTTTCACTTAATGAAAAATAAACAGAACAATAAAACTTTTCAGCTGTGATATGAGCAGCTTTTTGTGTGATTTTCTATGTACAGGGACATAACAGGAATTAAAGTGAACAAGCTTCTTAGTAAGACCATTTTATCCACCTGCACAAAGACTACAAATATTATAACACATTTTATGTTAAATCTCCGACTTTGAGATTTAGTTCATAAAAATGAACAATACAGTGTCAAATATATGAGAGAATGCACATCAACGCATGAACCTTAAAATACTGCTCTACTAAGCAAGTAGCAGTACATGTCATGCATTTTAGGCCTATCCATTCAAATACACCCATGTTCATTGTGTTTCTGTAGTCACAGTTCTGCTTCCATTCACCAGAGCACTAAAGTGACTGGATACTAACATGGCAGGGGGGTTGGAACTAGATGATCTTAAGGTCCTTTCCAACCCTAACTATTCTATGATTCTATGAAAAGCAGCATGCCCACACTTGCTGGATGAAATTAATATCTTCTTTTTTAAACATACAAATCAGATCAGCACAGAATATTTTACTCATTAACTTATTCATTCCTTTTAGACAGTGAAATATTATTCATAATACCCCCAAAATCATTAAGAACATTTCACAAACATGCACTTTGAAGTGATACAGTCACTGCAATGTAGGACAACCACTGCAGTGAAAGAAGCTTCTGCAGAAGAGAACACAGGTAAAATGACAGAACTGCTTCTCCAAATACAGGTGAAAGGAGGTACTCTGGCCACAGAAAGGAGGATACCTCAACAATCACTTTGTAATTAAGAAAATCATTATTTATTCTAGATATTTATCAGATAAAGACTACTTTCTTCTTTCTCTAGTAGCTATAAACTAAATTGAAAATTAAATAATACTTTCATTTCCTTAGTATTTCTTGCATCCAGATCAGTGCTTCTATAAGCACATCAATATATTAAGTTGTATTATGGACTCCTTTAGAAAAAATAATTACTTATAAACGACTCCTGATATCATCTTTGTATACTCCTTCCATTCCAGCTATCTAAAAATTTTTCTCCTTTACATACTCTTAGGCTTCTCTGACACATTCTTTGGTCCCATTAAGGAAAAGAGGGGATAACTCAACCTTTTTGGTTTCTGAATCCTCAAACCACTCACCTTCAGAATGCCATCAGCCACATCTTTCTCTTAAATTCCCCCCAGTCATTCTGGGCCATTTTCTTCTCTACTTGCCCTGAGCTGCTCCAAGATGGAATACTACTGGAAGAGGATTTCTTTCTCCTTTTTGCCTGCTTAGTGCTGCAGATGCTGAAGTAATCCAATTCTTCATACATCAGGGAAATTAAAATCAACTTTGGGGTTAATTTTTGCTGTTGCCTACTTTTTTACAACTATTTTAACTATCTTGCATTAAGAATTCCATCTTGGATGAAATATTAAGGCTATGCTGACTAGGTATACAGACAAAAAAGTCAACAGTCACATTTGGCAATGACTGTTTGCAGTGTTTCCAATTCCTCCCAAAGAATGTGCTGGCCACTCTCCCCCTCAAAAGCTCTTGAGTATCAGATACTGTTCTCCTTCGTTTCTTTTATGATGCATTTCAGTGAAAACCCTTCTCTCTGTTTAAGCAGGAGCATTCAGATACTACAAGAGAAACACTGAGGGGCTGGAATGGGTCCAGAGAAGGACAACGGAGCTGGTGAAGGCTCTGGAGCACAAGCGTGATGAGCAACAGCTGAGGGAACTGGGTGTGGGGTTTAATCTGGAGAAGAGAAGACTCACGGGAGACCTTATTGCTCTCTACAGCTACCTGAAAGGATGTTGTAGTGAGGTGGAGTTGGTCTCTTCTCCCAGGTGAGAAATGATAGAACAAGAGGAAATGGACTCAGGTTGCACCAGGGGAGGTGTAGGTTGGATATCCTGAAAAATATCTTCACCAAAAGGGCTGTCAAGCACTGGAACAGGCTGCCCAGGGCAGTGGTGGAGTCACCAACCTTGGAGGTATTTAAAAGACATGTGGATGTGGCAATCAGTTTAGTGGTGGACTTGGCAGTGCTGGGTTAATGGACTTGATGATCTTAAAGCTCTTTTCCAACTTGAACAAGTCCACGATTCTATCATGACAGCCCCTTCAGATGAAAGCATGCTGCTCTTCCTTCACATGGGAAATGGAGAGGAAAAACGTTGTTTAAAGTAATATAAAAAAATGTTGTGACAAAAGGTATCAGTGTTAAACAGTAAGACTGAAGACAATGAAAGGAATAAAAAAGTTATGAGAAAATCTTTACTGGTTATAATCTTGGGGGGAGGTGTCTATTCATATGCAACTGGGAAATCTTGGCGGAGTAGCATGTTTATCTTTAATCTCACTGGTTATCACCTGAAGTGTTTACTGCTCTGCAAGCAAGGCAGGTTTGCAAGTAGCCATTCAAATACTGATATCACTTTAAGAATCCCAAAATCTTGGTTTCATTATCCTAAATGTCAGGCACTGGTAATTATAGCAACAAAAGGCATGACTAATAGCATTTGCTGTGCACTTCACAGGAAAGGGGAGTCCATATGTATGCAGAAAATAACAAGATACTCTACAGTTAAGAAATATGATAATATTATTGCAATAATCATCTTGGTCCACAGGCACTAAAGAAACTCCAACTAACTATCACCATCTAGAGGTGAAATGTGAATGAAATCTGGGATTTTTTTTTAATTCTGATCTGAATTCTGTCTGCATACTTGTCAATATACCAAAGAAAACAGGATGTTTGTAAGAGTCTACTCTTGACTTTTGCCAGCGTGATCCTGATTTTACAAAGCCATCTAATATTTGTTTAATTGAATAGGTTTTCTTAACTGTTACTTCATACAAAATATATTAGTTTCTTCATATGTGGCTAGGTTCTTCAATGCTTATGACTGAGCAGTTTTCCACTTGCTACTAGCTATCACAAACTTTGTAAGGCGAATAAATCTCTGGAGGCTCTTTTGGACTCAGAGTGGGTAACAGTATTTCTTCTAATGCTCTTGTCAGAAGATACTATTATGATAATCTAGCCTAAACTCATCTAGCTCCTGTCACAGCTCAGATAATTTCATCCAGAAATGTCTAAATAATCTTTATGATTTGTTGATTCAGAATACGGACATCAGCTGGCCATCTAATTAAGCTTTCTACTCAGGTGCAAAATGAATTCTGCCAGTAATCTTGTCAGCACTAATGAATGGCAAGACCATAGTCAAGATATGAACCTGAAGCAAAACAAAGCTGAGTAAGTATAAAGAGAGGATGTTCTGAAAATGTTAGAATGAGTTTGCCATGCATAGAGAATAAACAGTAGTGGAAGGAAAGAGATTTCCCAATCATACTATTATTGACATTTTAGGACTAAATTAGTCATTATTAGCATAACATTTCAAAGGCAACTCATGTTTAATTAATCCTATACCATGACCTCCAAGTTTCTCCCACTCTCCCCTTACTGCAAGGCATACCAATTTCAACAGTTCAGAAAATGCTTTGGTGAATTATGAAATGTATTTTATTCAGTATACTTTAATATGAACAAAAGGTATAATGACATTTATCCATAAATGTTGCCTACCTTCCAAACACTGCTATCCAGTGATTTTCTGCAAAAGAAGTCACCTCTTTGTGTTTGATTTTTCTTCAATTTGAATTAGCTCAATTATTTCCTAAACACATGTAAACTTTCAGTATTCAAAAGCTCTGTGGCAACATCTTGCCCCCCTGTTACATGTTGTGGAGAAAACCACTGTCACAAGTTTGTTTTGGAACTGCAAGCTGGTGGTTTCAATGGATGCTACAATTTGCATTTTGAAACAGTTGAAAATCTATGTCCTGCATGATTTGAAAAATTGCTATCTTGTTCCCCTCTCAGTTGTCTGTCTTGCACACTGAGAACTTCTAATATGCTCCTCAAATGAAAAAGCTTCATTTTTCACCAGCACTCTTCCTAGTTCTGATACATTTCTTTTGAGAGGACTAAAACTGCACACAGAAAAGGCAGAGATTATACAAAGCATAATAGTGTTTTCTATCCCTTTCCTAATGATTTGTAACAAGTTGTGTTTAGACCTTCCTAAACCCTTTTAAAAACTGTGTCAGATTAGGTACTTTGAAATCTTCTGGTATCCACAGCCAGAAGCTATTTATCAGTCTTCAGTCACTTCACCCTGGAGAACTGCACGTGAAGATCTATTCTTTATTTGTTTGATAAGATGTTCTACTAGTATTTCACTTAAAACAGCTAATCTGCTAATCCCCCCAAGGAATAATCCAGAATGGGAATACCCCATGGTGAAAAGAGATTTTACAATATGCATCTTTCTATTACTATCTTATGTTCTGATACCTCCTTCTTCAGCTTAAGTATTTATCCCACTGACTTCAGCAAGCGGCCTGTTCCTGATATGTAAAAAAAAGAGACCATTACATCTTATACCTTTGGGAAGTTGCAAGAGCCCCATAACACTGTATTTCTACTTGATTTTCCTCCAGAATGTGTATGTTCCTCTACTTTTCTTTGGAGATGACTTAAATTTTTAATTTTTTTTTAAAAATGTATTTATTTACTCCTAATAAATTTCCTCAATCTGCTTACCCATGGTGCTTAGCCATCCTTCTCTTGGTCTTCCTCTCTTAAATAGGTTATGCAATACCTCTGAGCAATGTTCAAGGTTTTAAACATTCTCCACTGTACCTGTAAACCACCCGAGCTGTCCCTGTTAAGGTTTTCTTTTAACCACCTTCCTCATTTTTTCCTCATACACTTTTATAGTTAAATATTACCACATTGAATTTTTGCTTTAGTTGTGCCTTTTACAGTACCTTAAAACAATTCAGTTCATTGAAATTGCTATTCCCATCACAAACATCTTTACATGCAAACCTTCCTGTTTTTCAGTTCATAAACTTTATGATCTTCAAGTGCTAGTAACCAAGTCCTGCACTTAAAATCATCCCTCCTGAGAAAACTCCCTATATTCCAGAATCATATGCAAATCATTTATTTTATCAGGATTTTTTCACTCATGCACCAAAATACTTGGTCTCCACCTGTCTGAAGCCTCCATAGCCTCCTTCACCCTGTATCACTGGAAACCAAATGACAATCTTCCATAACACAGCTTAGTAGCCCATCTTGTCTTCTCATCTTTCTGCTTACCAGGTGAAGTCCCATATGATACACTAGTGTGCCAGTGACAATAGATAATAGTCCATGATGAAACATACAAAAATGGAAAAGTACTGTTCAGCACGGGTTGTGGGTATATAACCTTGAGAATAAGGGAGTTAACACCACTTAGCAAAAGGGAGTCCTACACTGGCAAACATCTGTTCACACGTTGGCCACATGTGCACTGGTGTTGTAACCAGTAATTCTCCACTCCAACACATGGGGGGATATAAGGACCTGTGCAGGGATGGACGGGTGAGAAGGCCAGATGCGCATCTTGATTTGGGGGATGCCCTGACAAAGCACTGCCTACCACACCTCCAACTGGGCAACACGTTCCATCTCCTTCTTGGTAATATCCTGTTAAACCAGCGGTTGGCAGGTATGTAACCTGCTTTGCATTTATATACATATATATATAAAAAAAAGTATATATACATATATATACACACACATATATACATATATATATTTGCTTCACATTAATAACACAATAAATAGACTAGAGCATTTAATTATTTATATTCTGTTTGGTGTCTAGACTTTGTATGTGGGAATCCTACAAACCTGGAACACCTCGGGAATCACAAAATTGAACTACTCAGCACTTACAATCACCTCTTCTCAGTAGAGAGCTTTTTCCTCAAAGGACTATGCACAATGCAATGACAACAAAATCCTAAATCATAGACCACAGAATGGTTTAGAAAGGACCTTAAAGCTTACCCAGATCCAACCCCCTGCCACAGGCAGGGACACCTTCCACTACACCAGGTTGCTCCAAGCCCCATCCAACCTGGCCTTGAACACTGCCAGGGATGGGGCAGCCACAACTTCTCTGGGTGACCTGTGCCAGCACCTCACCACCTTCACAGGGAAGAACTTCTGCCTAAGAGCTCATCTCAGTCTCCCCTCTGTCAGGTTAAGGCCATTTCCGTTTGTCCTGTCAGTACAGGCCTTTGTCTAAAGTCCCTGTCCAGATCTCTTGTAGGCTCCTTAACATGCATTTTGATTTTCTGCTATTAGAGAAAAAAAATTATAAAGCAGCAAAAATAATGTTTATTACAAATAAGAGGACTCTCAGAAATGAGCTCAGTCATTTATCCTAATTGACACTTCCAGTCCTTGTTAGTTCATTACATACTGGTAGCCTGGTAAATATACTCTTCCACAATTTCAACATTGCATCTAGTTCCCTGTAATCAGAAGCACATGTTTTGGCAGAGATTTAACAAGATAAATGCACAGTTCTGTTATTGAGGCTACTCTGAAGTTTTATAAATTAGTGCTTTCCTTGTGGCTATGAAATGCAAAATATGTATTCAGCAAACAAATGACTACATACTTAATCAGGGATATGGCAATTGCTTCAAGTATTCCATCACAGCACTATGTCTATTGTGAGTTTATGACTACTTAAGAAAACTTCTTTTCACATGCACAGTGATAGAAAATGAAGTTATTTGCTGGACAGGAACTTGTCCCAGTTATATTCTTGTTACTAAGAACATACACTGCCAGGAATGCCTTTAATGTATTCTTCCATAAGGAAAGATCTCAGCAGGTACCAAGATCAAGGTTTAATAAGAACTATAGAAGTTTTTGGTCATTTCTACAGGTAATTCTTGGTCACCTGTTTTTTTAACATGAAAAGAGCAAATGGACAACCATTAGGCAGAAGAATTCTATAATATTCTGTGCTGTTCTGTAATGAAAGGCTAACTAGTGTTATCACGGATATTATTGGTCTATTCTAATGAGACACTTCCAACTTTCCACATAACATATGTCCCATAAATGGCTGGTGTAAACAGATAATCAACAGAGCACACAGAACAACTTCTACCTTTTTCAAATGCATATACCAATAAACACAATTCTACTCGCTATAGACCCCTAAAACTATGAGTACATATTGTAGACAACAAGCTTAAATTCTCCACGTGGTCCTTTTGTAAATGTAGAATTTTTAATCTTTTAAAATCTTGCAATGATATTCTACTTCCTTTTTTCCTCTTCCCAAGAGGCTTAGCCTTTAAAAGTTCTTTGTTTTCCACTCCTAATGAGTAATGGATCAAATCTACTAAAACCCACTCTGCACCAGCACAACGTATTTTCTAACATGCCATGATAATGATAAATAGAAATAAGGTGCAACAGCACAATGACTAAAACTTAGATTTTGTTCAAGTCACTGTAGTTGGGCCCTTAACCAAAACAAACATCTAACCCTCTATTCACTTCAGCAGGTTTTGGATAAAGCCTTGAACCTGTTATAAATTGGGAAGCTCAGTTTATTTCAGTATTTCTCCTGTGGAAAATGAATGTGCAGAACATCTCAAGTATACATGAATTCTGCATACTTTCCAGGCTTTCATGATGACGTTTGTATAGTCATGTACAGCCAAACTGCATGAAAAGCATTAAACTCTTAGTTCGTAAGTTTGATATCAAGTCTGGTATCAGATTAGGGGTAAAAGTATTTTTTTTCAAATAATTAAAGTTTTTACTTCAATTCTAATATGCCTTAATGAAAAGCACTTTATTACTTAAAAAAATATACAGATTTGGCATGTTAGATAGCAACCCTGTAAAATAATTGTTTCTGGTTCATGTCATAGTAGTAATGACACTAACAAAACTCAAAATACAAAAGCAAGTTTAAGAATAACAAAGGATTCTTTGTTCCCATTCAACCAAAGGAAATGCAGCTAAAAAGCAAATAATAAAATTCAAATTGTTGGTAAAAAAAATGCAACTATTTACAACACATGCAAACTCTCCATGATCCTTTTTCAAACAGATATCTGCTTGTGTACTTTTCCTAATGTTTTTTGGGCCATTTAACGACATAGTACTTGCAAACTGGCAACAACTTTTATATTCGTTTTTGGGTTTGTGGGTTTGTTTTGTTTGATTTTGTTTTTTAAACAAAATGGCCTTCCTATGCAGTAATAATGTTACTACTGAACTTAAAAAACTTTCATGATGTATAGAGACAGTTTTCTTCCCATTCCTTCATTTATCACAACATCTCATACCAGAGGTACCTATAGTTAAACTCTGCGTATCCACAAGCAGTTGAAACAATTGTTTTATTTCTACCTGCCACTAACCAAGAAAATGTGGAGGAAAACCTGTGTGAGCAACAGACCATTAGTAAACACACCTGAGAATGCCAGAGTTTAAGTTTACTTCTTAGTCACAACTTGCATAGGAAGAGCTTTACAGTGCTTTTCTTTGTAACAAGTCTCCCATGCCCCCAATTTGGTATTTATAAGTTATCATTTCATATAAATAGGAAAGAAACCTGGAATTGTGTTCATTTCATCCACATAAGCTCTGGCGCTTCAGGAAATATATATCAGGAAAAGACATAACTCTGGGGTCATCTCCCCCCCCCTCTTACCTTTCACACAACAGCACATACCAGTAATGTTAAAAAGACACACAATTAATGCTGTACAGACAGGACTGTTACATGTCATTTCTCACCATCTTTAATAAGAGCGCCAAGTCTAAGCAGTCAGAAATGTACTTTAAAGGCATATTCACTGTATGACTTCATTTTAATCTGTACCTGCAGACATAGCTTAAAGTAATAATCAAGAGAATGCAGAAATTCAAGTGTCATATTGTAGGAAACATAAGACCTCATTGTTCAGATACCAAATGTTTATCTGCAATTGTCTTATTTTGTAGTTATCTGCCAGAAACTTGGAATTCCTATGCAACTTCAGGGGAAAAGAAAAAAAACCAAAACACAACAACAACAAACAAAAAACCAACACCCAAAAACCAGAAGAAAATTCTGGGGTACATCCCATCTCAGCTTCTGCTTGATCAACAGTCTAGATGCAAAAATGCTTGAGGCAACACTGAACTTCCAGAACGCACAGCTTTTTACATAGTACATGATAGATGCCCCTTAACATTACACTTTGCTGCTCATCCATACAGACAGCAACATTGATTCCAGAGAAAAATGGACAGAAATCATCATTCAAGTGACAGGACTGTTAAAAAGCTTCAGAAATCTTGTTCAGAGGTAATTACACATGACTGAAACATAAGTGGGAAAATTTTGCAGCTGCTAATAATCCACAAATAAAGAAATGCCAATAGCCCGAGGCAGCACATTAAAGAGATGATAAAATTTGTCTTTCTAATCTATCCAAGGAGGGGATAATTGTTCTGACACTGAGAACCAGGAATCAAAAAACAGTGTAAGATTCAAATGCTTGAACTATAAGGTAGGTGAGAATGCAAACTCCTAAACGAAGACCTAGCTGAAGCAGACCACATTATGAACATATCCAGTGACACATAATGAAGGCTTACTGAAGCACACAAAATGCTTTTGAGGGAGCTACTATAGTAAGCCACATCCATCTTGTCTGTCAACCAAGATTTCCAGTCATGGACAGAGAACCACAGGATGGTTTGGGTTGGAAAGGACCTCAAGATCATCCAGTTCCAACCATTCTGCCATGAGCAGGGACACCTCACACTAGACCACATGGCTCAAGGCTCTGTTCAACCTAGCCTTGAATACTGCTAGGGATGGAGCATTTACCACTTCTTTGGGCAATCTGTTCCAGGGCACTCACAGCAAAGAACTTTTTTCCTCACATCTAATATGAATTTCTCCTGATTAAGTTTAAACCCATTACCCCTTGTTCTAGCACTGCAGTTCCTGATGAAAAATCCCCGTTATGTACCCACATACTGAAGAAGGCATTACTGATTAATACTGCTGTACTCCTCAGCCAATGCAGTCACCTTGTTAGCATGCTTGGAAAGTATTAAAAGCCAACCCTCAGAACACACTATTTGAATAATCAGCAAAATCCTATGAATGAATATATATATGAAGTTACTGTTGCTGTTCACTACCTGATCTCTAATGAAATTACAGAGAGATCTTTAAATTATCAAAATGTGCCATTTCAGTCAGAAACTTTTACACAGAATCTGCATTAAGGTCTGTCACTTACCTGATACACATGGAATGCATTAGCAGCTTTGCCACGCAGAAAGACTGAGGGAATCCAAACATTAATTAGAGCACGGTTTGATCTGAGGAGAAGAAAAAAAACAAAACTGGAACAGGGAATCATATTTATGTATATGAATTGGAAAGCAACTACCTCCAGTGATTTAGATAATGATCAGTGATCAATAAAGCAACTTAACATTTCAAACGATTCCCATGAGGTATGAGGAAAATTATAGTTCTGCCTGAACCTTTTACACTTGCTCTATCATAGCTATAACTTAACTGATAAAGAGCAATGAAATAATTGCATTTGGTTCAAAAAGCTCAGCAAAAAACTTGAGTTTATTAGTGTTATATTTACGTTATATTAATTACTGTTCAATTATAGAGAAGCTATTGCCATCTACTCTTCACTTCCAAATTTCTATGATGCAAATATATCAGCTACATTTTCACCCCTCTTGCACAGAAAGCTCAATTCATTAGCCTGGAGCTCTTCTGTAGGAGTCCATCACATTATGAATAGTATCTATCAAACCCAAAGCAACAGAAACCAGGAACTTTTGGGTGCTTTGTTAGAATACCAAGACCTAGTACACTGAAAAAGCCCTCCAAAGGCACCTTTATAAATCCAAACTCCTTATATTCAACATCATAAAAACTATACTAGGGCATGGACTGTGCAGCTCTCTGTACTTTTTAACAATGGAACACCACAGCGGAGAATTCAGTTCTTGAAATAATATAAGAAAAGAAAATTATTGCCTCTTCTTATTCTTCTTTCTCATAAAAAACAGTAGAAAGAGAAAAATGTGTGCATTATGAAACTTACATCTCAAAATCTGACAGACTCTGATCTTCAGATGTTTGACTCAAATCTCCAGGGACCTGTATTTACAAAACAGAAATAACTCCAACACACTGGTTGTTATGCTTTCTATTAAGAAAACATAATATTATACAGAAATTACAATTCAACATTCAATTATTTAAATGCCAATAAAAATTGTTACTGAGAAACAATAAAAAAATAAACACTTGTGAAACAGGATTACAAATATATTACCCTTGTGAATTCCTCATATTAGAATTTGCTATAGTTTCGGAAAGAAACAAATTGGGGTTTGTAAAAGCATGTAATTTTGAAAGGTACAGAAAACCCAGAAAAAAAAGCATAATTATTAGATGCCTTCTGAAGCAAAGTATGCTAAAACAAAGTATATTGTGAGTAAATTATTTTATGGGAAGAGATGAAGTGCCTAAAACCTTGTGACCACTCTGCTTTACAACCAACTTCCATTCAAAAAAGACAAGCAATCATTTTTACTTTAGCTGTGTTCTTAAACATTTTATAGCTACAAAAGTCAGTAAAGATGGCAATGATGGACTAACACCTTGTCATGGGTTTAGCAGCAGCAGTTATTTTTCCCCTTTAAGTAGTAGCTGGTGCAGCACTGTGTTTTTGATTTTCGGCTTGGGAACAGTGCTGATAACACCAGTGTTTATAGTTACGGCTTAGAACGTTTAGGCTGGCCAAGGACTTTCTGAGTTTCATGCTCTGCCAGGGAGAAGGGGGAGCCGGGAGGAAGCAGAGACAGGACACCTGACCCAAACTGACCAAAGATGTATTCCATACCACAGCATGTCAGGTCTGGGATGTAAAAATGGAGAGCAGAGACCTGGAAGAGTGGTGCTGCAGGGGGGGGGAAGGTGCACAGCGTGGCTGGGTTTGGTAGGAGGGGATGGGAATGCACTGTGTGGTGGGGCTGGTATCAGGTGAGGGTGGGGGGCACTGCGTGGCATGGCTGGGTATCAGGTGAAGATCTGTTGTATTCTCTTTCTCGTATTTTCTCTTGTATTACTGGTGGTAGCAGTAGTAATTTGTGTTACACTTTAGTTACTAAACTGTTCTTATCTCAACCTGTGGGAGTTGCATTCTTTCGATTCTCCTCCCCATCCCCCCGGGACTGGGAAAGAAAGAGGGAGAGTGAGTGAGAGAACAAAACTGCGTGGTGTGAGGGCCTTAAACCACGACACACCTGCAGCGTCAATAGTAGTTGTGAGAAAACAAAACTGAAAGAACAGTTAGAACTGAAACAGCAATAACTTTTTACCTTACATTAAAGCTAATTACACAAAAAGGATACCTTCTCTCCTTCAAATACTATAAAACTTAAAGTGAAACTGAGAATAGTGTGTTTTGATGAAAAAAAAAATAAAAAGGATAAAATGGTGAACTTCCAGAGACAAGTTCTAAATTAAATATTGGTTCAATGCATCTCTATAATGTACATTACAGGCACATTACTGGGTTTCAGGTTATTTTCTGCCTATGAAACTTAAATATATATTACTGCTTATTGTAAAGCAGTAACATATACATATAACATATACGAATTACATATCTACTCATTGCAAAGTAATATAAAGTTTCTAAGGGAATTGAAGAAAATCTGCTCCCCAGTTGTCTTGACAGGCCAGCTCAAAACCTCCCAGTACACAAGACAGAACTGAATTTTGCCTTTGCAAGATCAGCAAAAAAACACATCATTCCTGCCAGGCAAAGAAAAACAACTGTGCAGAGCCAAGTCAGCTCCAGGGCACAGATACAGAATGCTGAACACCTCCACTATCCTTTTCTGGAACAGTGATGCACAAAGAACCTGCCCCACCATTACCACTATCAGCTGTTGTCTGCTCACAACTCAGCACACAGGCTGGCATCCAAGGGCTCTTGTGCTAAAGAGCACACATTCTTTGGTCTTGCATACAACCTGTACACTCTCTCTGCCTGTACCTGAAGCGGCAAATCCTACAACCAGATACATACTGTTATTTTAATTAACTTCATTGAAAGTTCCACATAAACTCCTCAAAACCAGAGTGTGGATTTTGGAAATAAGAAAAAGGATGATATTAAAGAGCTCCAGTGCTTATGTGGAAACAGACTGGCTACTGATTTTGAGATGGTCATTGACGCATTCTTCATTGTAATGGAAAACACAGTGATCAAGCCATCACATCGATGCACTTCCTCATATCTTTGAAAGCACATACTTTTTGTTTTAATATTCCTCTGTTTGTTGCAGAAGTTCTGAAACCCAATAACTAGAAATATGGAAAGATCATTGTGATAATTCAGTTATACATTATAACTGTTAAAATTGATTATCAACATTAAAAGGAAAAGAGAAGAGAGTGAAGAACCATGGAAGCTCTTTTTATAACAAACTAAATTATATGCTATTTTAATAACAGATGTTAAGACCTTGGCTGGTATTTTCAAACAAATCAAAGGAGGATCAAATATTCATATCCCACAGTTTCTAGTGGACACACACTTGAAGTTAAAAAATTCTAAGTCAAATCTACTAAGTAATGATAAGACTTATCAGTAAAGAGTTTTGTTTACTTATATAGAACTAAAATGTATCCACTTCTTAGGGTAATGTAATAGTCATTAGGACTGTATTAAATTCTATTTCATTTTGGATATCAGCAAATAATAACCACAAGCATTTAGCTAGTCCTTAAAAATACAGTAATACCTCCATGTCTTAAAAGTTCTAGGAATTAGTTTTCTCTCAGTATCTGAGTCATTAAAATATGGTATCAATATCTACCTATTGGGTTAGGATATGGAGATACATTATTACAAACAAGATCTGCTGAACAAGGACATAAAGTCCAAAATATGAGTAAGAAAATACATATATAATACATATGCCATTTATCATTTGTCATCACTTAACACAATGATGTGATTCTTTCCATCTAAAAGGCTGAAAATTATAGGTGAAATCCTGCTTCACTAATGCACATAGAACTATCAACCACCAGTAATGTTATGATAAAATAGGCATGAATACTTCCAGTACAAACAAAAAAGTAAAGAGTAATAGCATGCAATCAGAAAACAGAAACTGTCAAAATATGTCTCTCTTAGAAGATGGACAACCATTAGGAATGTTCTTGATGACTCTCGCTTCCTCCATGTTTGTTTGTGAATTTCAACACAATCTTTTAACAGAAAAAGCCCAAGTGAAGCAATACTTGCTAGAAAACTACTTTATTGTCTGAATGTATCAATTTTACATTCAACTCTGCTGAAGAGAATGAAACACTATCAAAATAGCAAGTAAGGTTTTCTTGACAGATGTGTTATTACATGTTAGTTCTTAGAAGCCACTTTATATTTTGTTTCATCACAAGTCATGGGTTTGAGCTCATTCCAGAGTGATGTTTTATACTGTAATAAGCAAACACTTACCGGCCCTCTCAAATCAATTAGTTCTTGTCTCATCTGGGACACAAGAGCTTCTTTAGCCATCAGAGCTCGGTGCAGCCTCTCATTGAATTCAATCAGCTCCCCATGCATTTCAGCTACCTGGAAAACAAAGCCAGGAGATAATTGTATTCTAAACTGAAAAAAAAAAACAACCCCACATTATTTCTTACACATATACCAATGTTTACATATATGTTGCTATTTTACCATGCTTTTTAAGTAGAGCACCTCGTTGCTAATGCATTAATTTAAACTGACCATTAAGAACAGACACTCAGAATAATTTTGACTCATGCCTTGAAATGTACGCTTTGATACTGAATTTGATAGGACAAAAAAATGCAATTCTGTCCAATTTTATTTTCTTATCAAAAGAGATCCCATGGCAACTGTTTATAATAAAACACCTCTCAACTTTCGTTCTCAGTTTAATTCACAATTAAACACAGCACTTAACAGTTGTAAACTAATCACAGTATTTGAACTGTGAATAATGCAGAATGCACAAATTGCATTAAACTTTGCCAATAATTCATTAGTCATATTCTGCACTCTTACTTGGAGTTTTAACAGGACTAGAGCTAGGAGTCCACCCATCCCAGGCAAATGTGTGAGGGGTCAAAGGAACAAAAATAACCCGTTACGCTCAAGTTGCTCAAGTTGCTGTGCGCAGGTAATTAGTGCGGTCTGAAGTGTGGCCTCTTTGAAGAGGAAGTCAAGCTATGTTTGTGCTCTCCATTTTTGAATCAAAGCATCAAGAAAGCACCAAATGATACAAGGTATTTTGGGAGTGAACAAGGCTGGATGAATGACAAGGATGAAAAGCATACCCATTTGTAAATGATTATGTAAAGCAAACTATGTTTAAGTTGGTTCCCTGCCAAGAGAAGCAAGAAATGATAAAGCTCAAATCAAGGTTAAAGATGATATTGAGCTCTTGAATTTTTCTTGCACAGAAGTGAAATGTAAACCTATGGTATAAGGGGGAAGAGCTTCAAAATGACAAAAGTTCCCAAATAGCAAACATTTAAATAATAGCAGTAACATAATTGCATCAAGAGAATGTGACAGGAAAACCTACAGAAAGAGGGAGCAAGGCTGAAAGAAACTTAATATATGCATTCAGCAAGATTTTTAGCTACTACTATAAAATTGAAAGTTTGATTTCAAATATAGTTTCAATAATAAAAAGCATTTTTTATTATTAATCATCACTATTACTATTATCATAGCTATTAAGAGCAATATATCAGCTTTAATTTAATGGTTTAGGGTTGTTTTGTTTTTTCTTCTCAGGCATTTCTGTTGCACTTAATCCCATCAGAACAGCTAATTTCCCAGACTTGTAATTAGACTCTTCACCGACTCCTCCTGATACAAATCAGAACATCAGGATTTCCATGTTATCAATTCATGATCCACTATGTATTCATATCTCAATTATTAATTCGGCATCAGTCTTAACAAAAGGTTCTCAATTTCAAATGCTTGCTAGTAAACTCATTTTGACAAAAGATATCTAAATGTACATGAATTTCTGCATTATGACTACCGTAGTAGGTCCTACTTAGCAAGCACTTTTGCTTCATACATTACAAACATTTATGCACCAAAAAAACCTGCCAACTTTACTAGAGAAAGTAATAATACAATTTCACTAACTCCAGATAGATTGTTTCCCGTATGTCCTGGGTTCAGCAGTAGCAGTCATTTTTCTCCTTCTTGGTAGCTGCTGCAGTGCTGTGGTTTTGACTTTTTGCCTGGGAACAGCACTGATAACACCAATGTTTTTAGTTACTGCTCGGTAATGTTTAGTCTGACCAAGGACTTTCTGAGTTTCATGCTCTGCCAGGGTGGAGGGAAAGCCAGGAGGAAGCAGAGACAGGACACCTGACCCAAACTGACCAAAGAGGTATTGCATACCACAGCATGTCATGCCCAGGACGTAAAAACTGGGGGCCGGAATGCAGAATAGTTCACGGCTCGGTTGTTGGGTGGTGAGCAGTTGTATTCTCTTTCCTTGTATTTCCCTTGTCATTATTATTGGTGGTAGCAGCAGTGGTTTGTGTTATACCTTAGTTACTGGACTGTTCTTATCTCAACCTGTGGGAGTTGCATTCTTTCGATTCCCCTCCCCATCCTTCCAGGAGTGGGGGGAAGGAAGAGAGGGGAGAGAATGAGCGGCTGCGTGAGTTACAGCTTAAACCACGACACCATACTAGCTTAGCCACTCATTCTAATTCAAAACAACTGGTGCAATATTTACAAATACCACAAGTCCCTCTCTGATCCTGGTTTATATTGGCAGGACACTGTTAATCACAGACAGCCTGGGCTGTGAGGCAGAACTTCCTGTGTTTCACATACATAAAGATGCAGGATGCTACCGGTTGTGAATTCACAGAGAAAAACCCTCGTGCTGACAGATGGGTGATTAGTGATCAAAAGCAATACATAAATTTATGAACGGAATATAGTTATCATATTTGATACTATGTTGCTTTTTTGCAGTGTCTGTCTCAATCATAAGAACAAAATTCAGCTCTCTGTTGTAATACCTGACTGTCTTGTCTCTATCTAATTTGGATGTCCTTGAAATAACTTTCTACTTGCAGATTCAATTAATATGTAAATTCAACAGCTCCCTCAAAACACTGAAGTAATACAAAAATTTATTAAGTGTCCCTAGCAAAGTTAGGAAATAAAAGGAGAACAGCAAATAAAACAGCAAATCACTTAAATATTATCAGACAGATAAATTAGCAGGTTATGTTACTTGTGAAAATCACTTTTGTTAGCAACTAAGTTACTTCAGTACTTTTTCTTGTCAAAGAAAAATGTACTATCATCACAGCAAGCCAAAAGGAGTGGTGGGATACACTTGTGAATAACAATACTAATTTAGGTTTCTTTAATATTTCCTGTATCAAGGTCTGCTAAAAACAATAAAGAGGTCTACTTATAATTAAATCCTTTCAGTTACATTTTATGTAACATCTTCCTTTATTCATTCCACACTGAATCTTAAGCAATAATCTTCCCGAATGGGACTACAATTTTCTTCACAGCTGTTTTTCTCCATGACAGTATGTTTTAAAGCAGACAATTAAAGTACAACTAAGTTTCCCTTGGCGAGATGATTGTTCAGATTTGGTCTTGGCCTACCACAAAGCCTGAGTCAAGAGCCCAAATTCTTAGCATGAGGTTGAATTGAGGCTAGAGTAAAATATTGAGACTGCACACTAACAGAACTCTAAAGACCTGTTGTCAAAGAAAATCTAAGCCTTGCCCTGCTGCTTGGCAACTACCACTGTAGCTATCCTGCTCTGCAGCACTGCAGCCAAGAGCAGTCTCCAGGTCATGACACAGATTTAATACCACTTCATGCTCAGCAGAGGTATAAGCTGTTCACGTAAACCATGTTAGGAATGTTTCACTAAACAATACAATCTGTCTTAGAAGGACATGCTTTTAGAGTAGAGAAACATACTTTTAAGACCTTGCAACACAAACAATAAGGTTTTTTAACAGGGTGTTTAATTGAACACTGATTTTTTTTTTAATGCAATTTGCAGCCAAAACTCATAAACGTTTTTGCATGAACTATATCTCAATTAATGACTTTTTGTCAGATATAGGCATTTTTCCCCCAAAAATGTCACAAAATGCAAGATGACACATTTACTAAGAAACTCCAGACAGAAGTGCAAGTTGCTCCCATTTGCTCTCAGATGGGTGCATTTTTCTCTTGAGAAGATGACATTTTCAAAGATCAATATTTTTTTACACTTTTCCCCAATACAAATAAAGACAAAGGTCTCCCAAAAGGAGCAGATATCCTACTAAATATTAATAATTTCATTTTGCTGCAAGTAAAAACCAGTAAGTCTCAAAATGGCAAACACATCATGCAATTCCACTAGTACACCCAGAAAATGCTGGGACATTGCCTTCTATTCAAAACTTTCATTTTGTATTCTTTATTTCTCTATCTGCAAGCAAGTTACTTGGTCCAAGGCAGACTGAAAGATCCATTCAAGAATAGGATTGGATTTTGGGTGTTAGGATTTGGGTTCGGTTTTGCATTTTGTGATGTGGAAGTCACAAATTTGTGAAGTCACAATTCATCAAAACCAGCAAGAAAAAATTAAGCTGTAGCTTTCAACTCAAAGCACATAGGGAATTTTGCACAGCAGTCTGAAGTACATATTATGGTCCTTATACTGTATTGTGCACAGTATTAACCAGTGTTTACCAATGTCATGTTTTAAGGCCCTCAAACAGTTCTCTCACTCCCTCCTCTTTCTTCAACAGATCCAGGGGGATGGGGAGGAGAATTGAAAGAATGTAACTCCCACAGGTTGAGATAAGAAGAGTTTAGTAATTAAAATAAAACACATATCACTACTGCTACCAATAATAATAATAATAATAATAATAATAATAGAAATACAAGGGAAAAGAATACAATCACTCACCCAGCCCCACCAAGCAGTGCACCCCCCTCACCTGATACCAAGCCTGACCATGCAGTGCCCCCCATCATGCTTCCGGGTCTCTGCTCTCCATTTTTACATCCTGGGCATGACATGCTGTGGTATGGAATACCTCTTTGGTCAGTTTGGGTCA